>CATIWO010678377.1:0-18912 GCA_949673435.1 Macaranga tanarius | reverse complement strand
GTTCTCTTATTTTTTATTTTTGTTTTTATTTTTCAATTTCCATTGCATTCCGTTTCCTTCGTACTCACAATCACCAATTCCTTTTCGACTAGTAATTCAAGGGAGTAATATTCACTTTCCTCTATATTTCTTTTTATTGCTCATATTGAGGATAATGTTTCAGATAAGTGTGGGAGTGTTTATTTTATACTTATATGTGAAATTGAAAATTCTATTCACTTAAGTATTTGATTGTGCCTATCATCATAATGAACTTAATACAATAAATGTGGTTTTCTTAAGTATATAGCTTATTCTCTGATGAATGTTTAATTTGTAATTTTTAAGCTATATTTGTAACTTAGGTAAAGGGTTATGTATAATTTTAATGAATCTAATGTTGTTTTCCTTATTATCTTAATCGAGACTCATAGATTAATACTTGAGGTTGTTGGGAAATTTTTTTAGTTTTAATATGGTTAATATGATTAAGGCAAATAATGTAAAGGTAAGATGGAGCATAAAACACACTTTCCTCATTCAAGAACCATAAAAAGGAAATAAAAGAAAGGAAAAAAAAGGAATTATAGAAGTAAGATGGAGTATAAAATGCACTCACCGAATAGAAATGCAAGATGGAGTGTAAAACACACTTGTAAAAGCAATAGGTGTTGAATGGTTGATTTCTTAATGATTTTCGAGTATTAATTGGTGAAAGTTTTAGTAAAAAATGAGGTAAAGGCTCTTTATTTGGTAATTAATGAAATTCTTATTTCTAAGTTATTAACTTTGTTTTTGAATTATAAGTTTTATATTAATTGGTGAATATAATAGATACTTAAGTAAAAGTTGTTATTGTATCTTGTTCATTTTGGTGATAAGGTTTAGGCAAAGTTCGGTATTAATTTTTGCTTGAGGAGAAGCAAATGCTTAAGTTTGGGGAATTTTAATTAGAGTGAACTTTTATCATATTTTGGTGGTTGATGGGTGTTATTTTTAAGTTAATTTTTGTTTTAGATAGGTTAATTATGTGTGGTTTATTGTTTTAGGTGTTATGAGCCATTTATAGGGGTTGAATAGCAAAAAGCTAAGGATTTAGGAAGTCTAGAGTGGAATTTTAAGGAATTCTTCAACACAGGCAAGGACACGACCATGTTGTAGGTCGTGTAGTCTTTTAGAAAAAAGTAGGGGTTAAGACATAATTGAAGACATAACCATAACTTACTAGAGGGATTTTATAGTCTGAACACGGGTCAAAACACGCTCGTGTGGTGGGCTGTGTATTTCACTGCGATAATTGTTTACCTAATACATAGTTCTAAACATGGCAGTGTAGTAGTCCGAATTAATGATCCTAATCGAAACACACCCGTGTACAGAAAGGACATGGCCGTGTATGAGCAAGAGTTGGGTTAAAATTAACTTCTTTGGATGATTATCAAAAGGGAATTCATGGAGAATTATAAAAGGGGAGTTGGAATAGACAAAAAGGACGATTGTTTTGGAGATTTTTAGCAAGAGAACAGAATTATAAGAGCATTTTCAAGGATCGAGGAGTGAAGATTGAAGATTGGGAACTACAAGAGATTGATTAATTTCTTTTCGTGTTTTTAATTTGTTATAATTAGTGATGGATTCTCTTTATGTTTTGTTAGACATAGTTTTTGTCATGTTAGACTAAGTTTTTATTCATTAAGGATTAAGGATCTGAACATGAATTAGTTGATTTTCCTTTTAATTAATTCTTTATTTATGCAAATTATGTTTATTGAGCTTAATGCATGTTATTGTCTAATCAACATTCATATGATTATAATTAAAATTATGTATTGAGAGATGATAATTTTGATGGAACTATAAACATAAATCTAAGTTAATTCAAAGTTAGAGATAAATTGAGTTGATTAGATTTTGTAAGAGTTGAGCTTATAATTTATAATCTTGATGGTTAGGGTTTAGTAATTATAACGAGAGTTGGATCACAAAGACTTGAATTCATGGGTATTGATTAGTTTAATTGACTTTGAGAAAAGTTAATTAAAACCTAAGATGACTTAGGATTTGTATAAACATTTGAATTATAAAAAGAAAATTAGCTAATGAATGTGAAGTGAATTAATTTCTAATGATTAAGTAATCGATTGGTTGTTAAATTTTATATTATTTTATATTAGTTTTTGTTCTTAGGTATAGCAATGAAAACATTGAATTTTGTTGCTTTAAACAATTAGAAATAAATTGATAGGTGATTAAATTATAATCTCTGTGGGAATAATATTTATATTATACTACTTGTCGATTCTGTATACTTATGGATTTGCACAAAAAGTACTGTTGGGCTCAGGGGGAGCCAGCGATCACCCTTAAAACCACAGAGAGATGGAGTTAAATGGTTTAATGCCTAGTTTCTAATCACCAATTGGTTTTTAGAAGCATATGACAACTATTAGCTTTAGAACTCTATGGTTAAGCGTGCTTAAGCTGGAGAAATCTAAAGATGGGTGACCCACTGGGAAGTTTGTCATAAAAAATAGCGCCTCGATCCTAACAAGTGGTATCAGAGCCTGGTCACATATTCGATGGATGGGCTAGCATCGAATCAACCAGTCGGTGGTGGGCTAGCACCGGATCAACCAGCAGAGTGGGCTAGCACTGTATCAACTAGTAGAGTGGGCTAGCACTGTATTAACTAGCATAGTGGGCTGGCACTGTATCAACTAGCCAATGGTGGACTAGTACCGACGATAAATGGCGGAGGCCCAAGGTAGGGGCCAAGTCAACTAGTGATATCGACATGTAAGCGCAGGACAAGGTCGAGTCCCAGGGTGTCGCCGAGGGGGAGATTCTTGGGCTCAGGGGGAGCCAGTGATCACCCTTAAGACCATAGAGAGATGGAGTTAAATGGTTTAATGCCTAGTTTCTAATCACCAATTGGTTTTTAGAAGCGTATGCCAATCATTAGCTTCAGAGAAGCGTATGGCAATCATTAGCTTCAGAATTCTGTGGTTAAGCATGCCTGAGCTGGAGAAATCTAAAGATGGGTGACCTACTGGGAAGTTTGTCACAAAAAATGGCGCCTCGATCCTAACAAGTACCTCTTCTCTTTTTCGATAGGTAACTAGGATATAATTTAAATTATTTACAGGTTGGTATTCTTTCTTTTTTCTTTTTAGAGGTTGGGCTTAATTTAAATTATATCTCTTATGATATATTTGATTTATGATTTAGAGGATAATTGTGTGGTAAAAAATATTTGGTAAATATTAACTCTATTACAACTAATCATCAGATATTATTTAGCTCTTGTTCATTTTTATCTTAATGAGCTAATACTAAAGTTATGAAATAATTATTTTTATTTCATTTAGATTTCTAGCACCATATTAATTTTACATCTCAAAATTAACCATTTCAGGATGGAAAAACATTGTACAATCAGTTAGAGGTTGTTGAGGGATTGAAGTTGATCAAAGGTTACACATCCTCTTATTTTATCACGAACAAAAATTAAAAACCAAAAATGTATAAGTATTTCATCATATGTTGATAATTTCTTATGTTATTTATATGTTTAGCTCATGGCTTTCTCTCACATTACATGATATATTTTATTTTACCAGGAACTAGATGATTATCCCATTTATATCTATATAAATATAATAAAGCTAAAATCTAAACTATAAGTTAACAAAAATGTGCCAAGTAATATTATTTCATGCTACTATAAATGTTTTATGCCATCTAAAAGGTTGTTAGATGATTTTTTCAATTATAAGAAATATAAATTTTATTTTTTGTTTATCCTTTCCTCTTCTTTTTCATTAGTATCATTGTCTCTTCATTATCTCCATCTTCTAATTTTCCTTTATTATTTCCTATTCTTCTCCACTAATATCATAGTCTCTTAATCATCTACACCCCTTATTTAATAATATATTGACAAGTGGTATTCTCACATCTTTACAAACTATGCATCTTTATTCGTGTCAATTTTACATTAATTTTTCTATTTTATTTTATTAGTGTTTAATTAGAATTTATTTACTTTTTACATTTTAATTAGTGTTTAATTAGTATTTTAGCTAATTAGGTTATCTTTACTTTCTTTTTTAGTTTCCTAATTATTCTATATCTATTTGGTGCATTTTTTTTAGGAAATTTCTCAATCTTAGAGTATCTAGGATCTAAGCCATGATTTAAGGAGTTGAATTTCGGAGCTAAAATCCTCCTGAGATAATGATTTTAGAGCGGAAAATTACCAATTGAGTCCATGGACGAATTTTGTATATTTTTTCTATAAAAAGAGAGTTTCAACTCTAGAAAGGGGAATGATCATTAGAGATGGCTACCGAGGAATTCAAGCTTTGAATTGAAGAGTTTAAGGAGGATTGAAGATAAAGATTTCTTTTAACAGAGTTTTTCTTCTATCTTCATCTATCTATTGTGTACCATGTTTGAT
The DNA here is from genome assembly GCA_949673435.1 of Macaranga tanarius. NCBI lineage: Eukaryota > Viridiplantae > Streptophyta > Magnoliopsida > Malpighiales > Euphorbiaceae > Macaranga > Macaranga tanarius. Next base: position 14,474 of record CATIWO010678377.1, on the reverse strand, counting down.
TTCTTTGTAGTATCAGAATACTTTACCATGAGTAGCTAAACTGTTTAGGGTTTGGATTTATGGAGCTAGATTAGCACTTGTTGGGATTTTATTTTAATCAATACATTAATTATTGTAGTTAATTTTGTGAGTTGAATTAATTTTCTCGCATTTGATTTTAGGTATAATTGGATGCATTTTGTGGGTAATTTATTTACAATGAAAATTTTTTGAATTGCTAGCTCATAACTCACAAGACTTAGGCAATTCAATTACGAAAGTAGATAAATCATCTGGGGATAAAATAAATTGTTAGGAAGCTTAATGAACCTTTATTAATTCATTGACCATGAAAATAGATGATAATTAATTTTGGTATGCTTAATTGATCTCGAAAAAGACTTTAGGTGATTTAGAACAATTTACCCTTAATCGTATTTAGTGAATTGATTATAAATTAATCCCGTAAATCAAGAGTTTACTAGTAAAATTACTTCAAACTCTAGCTCGTAATATCTATTAATTTAATTTAGGGTAATTGATTAGATAGGTTTGGTTTCAAATTGTTTGATTTAATTTTTAAATTTAATTTAGTTTTGTTAGCTAAGGAAATTGAATTATAGCTAGTACTTAGGACCCTTTGCTCGTGGGAACGATACTCACTTATCATTATATTACTTATCACGACCCGTACACTTGCGGAGTTCCGCTAACAATCTTTTCCATTAAATATATAGTGTAAATTATTCCACTATTCCTATTTATTTTATTGAATTTAAAACTCTTGATTTCCTATTTATTTAATCAAGTTAAAAGATCTTCAATCTCTATTTATTTAATTTATTAATATATCTACTTTAATTATCCAACTATTCATTTTTTCATTAATTTTTTGGTATAAATTATTCAAATACTTTTATTTATTTTATTAAATTAAAAATTCTTGGATTTATATATATTTTCATTTAAATTATTGCAAATATTTGTATCCCAGTATTTATTTAAGCTACTTAAAGAGTTATTATAACTATTACCACTATATAAATCTCTATTTTAGTATTTAAAATTCTATATTACTTTCTTTTTTTACTATCACCAACTATACTTTTATCTTCGTTTTTTAAAAATAAAAATAAAATAAATAATTATGAATAAAAATTATTTTTCAGATAGCTTTTCTAGAAAACTTTGTTTCAATATTTACAAAATATGTATAAATTAAAATAATTTATTTATCTCGCACATTGTGCAGGTTAATATCTAATTACATATAGCAGAACAAAAAACTATAGCAATCATGTCACAGGAGAGAAAATCATGGTTTTTTTTTTTTATTAAATTCAACAAACAAAACAACTTATTCAATTTTTATTTTTCTACACTTTGCAAGAGCTAAAAACTCCTAATTTCTCATGCAATTAGTGTCCAAAAATCTCATCTTCATCTTATTAATGTAGCAATCATAACAAAATAAATATTTATTTAATTTTTAAGAAATATAAATCTTTAATTTATTCAAAAAATAAAAATGAATCTTGATTAAAAGTATAAATAAATACAATATAATAGGAAATATAGAAATAAAAATCTCATATGAATACTAAATTTTTTTGTCAATATTCTTTAATTTTGTTGATAAAATTTTTTAAATTTAAAACTTGGTAAGTTCTTAAATTGTTGATTTAATTTTTAAATGAGTTTGATTTGAAAAACACTGACAAAATTTTTACAATCAACACTTTTACTTTATGATATTTTAAAATAAATTTAAAAAGATAATTAAATTCCATAACAGAAACTATTGAAATTGCATAAAATGTAATCATCCAAATCAAAAGAATGACTAGAAATCATTAACGAACCCTATTATCTAAAATATAATGGATTGTGGGTGAAACAAAAATTCTTAAAAAAAAAAACACTAGAAAAAAGAAGTTAAAAAAAAGAGTACAAGGGAATAGTGTTTAATAATTATAAATTGATTAATTGCATAATATTAATTAAAAGATATATCAAAAATTATATTTCAATTTTGTTACCTATGTATTTTTTAATTTTTGTAGAAATCAAACTAAATTTATTATTTAGAGAGAATACTCGGTTTATTTTGATGGAAATTTTTTTAAAAAAATTTAAAAATTTGGTAGAGTTCGCCTACCCATTGATTTTTTTTTTTTTCATTGGTGTATTTGAGTTAACTGTTTAAATTGTTACTTATATCTAGTAGCTAGTAGTTATTAAACGATCAATGTAAATCATTTGATAAATTTTTATTAGTTATTAATATTAGTATTTCAAATGATTATTAAGAATATAATTTATTATTCAATGTAATTTTATTTATCTTATAATATTTCTAATTATATAAATATTTAAAAATAGTATATAATATGAAATTATAATTTATTTATAATTTGTATATTATTAAACTACTATTAGAAACTTTTAAAAAGTGAACTTTAGATTTTAAATTCCACTAATATAATTTTTTCTAAAAACTATAACTATAAATATTATAATTATTTAATTACTAATTATAATTTAAAATAATATTTATTTTATTATGAATTATAAAAAATTAATTTTATAAATTCAATTTAAAATAAATTATTTTGTTATTATTTTTTTATTAAGCATATAAATTGAAGATAAACCATTAGTTGATGTAAAAAATTTTCCAAAATAAAACTTATGAAAATTTGAATTGATAAATACTAGAACAAATTAATTTTAGCGGATGATTTTTAGATCTCAAGAAATACCCATAATTTAATTGTTTGAAATTTGATTTTTGTTACTCATTCCAAATTGTGAAAAGCTATTATTATTAGATAAGTTATTGATAAAATGTTAAAATATATGATAGTTGACTAAAGGATATTTTATCCTTTAGTTATGTTAGAATATTTAATAGTTGACTAAGAAATATAAAATCTTTTAATTTTTTATCAATATCGTATCACACTCTCACCTTAAGTACTCATTCAGTCATTATGCATTTCATTTGCATACAGTATAAGGGGTGAATTAAAATATGATTAAGTATATTTAGGTATAGTCTAATAGGGGCTCAATTAAAATTAATATTGGTTTAGAATGAAACACTTAAGAGTTCATGGGTTAATAGGTAGTACATGAGTTTCATTAAGGATCTAGATGGATATTTTATATTTTAGCCTATTCTAAATAAGTCTTGAACTCTCTTAGGTCGTGCTCTTTGTGTGTGTGTGTGCATATATGCTTAAAGGGAAATCGAAGACATATAGAAACATACTTTTAGGTTAGAAAAGAAGAGGGAGATTAGAGAGAATCCCTAATTTTTACAAGTTGAAGTTGCTTTTTCAAGAGGAATTTAAAAATATAAAATAATTCTCAGGTTATAATCATTATTTCTAAAGGTTCTAGAAACTCAATTGGTGAGTAATTTAATTATCTTGGTTGATTTAGGATTTGGGTTCATGTGATTTGAGATTTGATTTGTAGAATTAGTCTCTATATTTTATCATATCTTAAGCTAGAAAACTCTATATTTGATGTGGTATTATTTTCTGTAAACTTTGAGGAGTCCTTTACAATTTTGTAGTTTTCTATTAAAGTTGTTTTTGCCTATAGGTTGGTTTAATGCGGATGAACTTTTTTATTGCTCAATCTATCTTGACAGTATAAGCTGATTGGATTTAGTCATCCATAACTCTCTTTGTAGGTGTTCAATTGAAGTGAAAGTTTTACATGTATATCTGGGACTATATATAATTTAGAGCTTAAAATTCTTTATTTATATGTTTCAGTAATTTTTCAAAATTAACTCTAGAAAATAATCCTATTAGAATAAATGATCTATAGTCGTAAAGTTGAGTTTGATTGCATAAATTGCATATTATTAGGGGGCTGCAAGCATTAGGCAACATATAAGTCTTATATTTTGATATTTTACAAATGAAATTGCATGTATTAGATATTAGAAAAGGTAAGAAAGATGTTGGTACAGGCTAGGTAACTTGATAAGTTGATTGTGTATGTCTAAGGCTACTTTTATGAGTAGATGTTCAAGCCCTTCAAATTTGATTTATAATAAAAATAAATATAGTTTTGAATGTTACTTTATGAACCTAATTTGATGTCTTTAATTTTCTCCAACTCAATTTTTATTATTGCTTAAATTACTTGTTTAAGATTGCAATTACTATATGAGAAATTATTGTAAGTTGATGGTATTAATGGTGTTTTAATCTATATTTTGTTTTATAGTGTGATTTGGAATTGTTTAGTTAATGGATGAATTTAATTAAACATTAAGTTATTTCTGGTTTTAATTTTTTAAGCTATGATGAGAGATGGTTTGATTATAAATGATTTAATCAACTACAAATGTGTTAGCTATGTTTTTGGCAAATTATTTGATAGAAATGATATTTGATTTTGTTTATTACCACCCTACATAATATATAAGGATGTGTTGTGGTATTATATGCATATCTGAGATTATAATAGGATGTACTATGCAGTTATGTGCATATATGAGATTGTGATGGTTGCCATTTCACAATAAACAATAGAATACTTGATCGCAGAATGGTGAAGGGAGAAGGGTTATACAGTGCTAATGTAGTTAAAGGGATAGCCGTCAAGTGTGCCTAGGGTGTGCGATTGTGATGGCCGGCTTGTGAGTCTCAAAAAAGGGTTCATTAATATAAAAAGAAGTTGTGTTGATGCTTTAAAAAGATTTTTTATTATTTGATTATGTTTAAAGAAGTTTGAAAGTAATAATAGATTTGATATTTTAAGTGAATTATAATTTGATACTTTAGTTTTCTGATTTGAGGAGTTTATTAAATTTGGTTTAATTAAACTATTTTCTATTTGTAACATTTATTCACTAAGTATTTTTGTACTTATTCTAGTTTGCTTTTTTAAATCTTTTCAATAACAGGGCTTGATAGAGGACCTTTTGGACTTAGGGACTTAAGGACTTTTAAATCTTTTCCAATGATTTTGTTTTGGTACTTCTCTCGTTTAGTGGCTAATATTTTATTTACTTAAAGTGCATAACTCTTGTAAATGTATTATGTAAACTAAACTTCATTCCAAGTTACTATTGATATTTTCTTATCTAATGCTTTAAAAGTAAATTTGTTTTCTAAACTTATATTTATTATTATGTATTAAGTTTATTTAATTTTATTAAAGATGTATTAAAGAGAGTTGGAACTAAATTATAGTATCCATCTCAGACTACAGGAGATGGGATGGGATACTAGTTGTTTACTTTGGGTTATATGAGACGGGGTGTGACACATTATTTTTATGCATATATCATCTTCACTTATATATAAAGGACTTATAATACTTTGTATTAGATATACACATAATACAATAACAACTGTCATCTTCTATATTTTTTTTGTTTCTTATTACTATCATTATTGTTTCTTTCTTTTTTATTCTTCCCACGGTATTAGAGCATTTTTTTAACTACTGAATTTATTTTTAACGTATTACATCCGTAAGCACCTATACTTACATGAATTTGTCACTTTACCCCTTATATTTCTACTTTTACCAAATTAACACATCAACTTATCTATAGGCTATTGTATAAACATATGTTTGCATTGTTGGCAACGCATATAGGATGACAAGTCAGTATACACATAGTGGTAAAGTAGTAAATTCATGCAAATATAAGAGAAAAAATGGCAAATTCATATAAGTGCATATGTTTATATAATAGGCTATAAACAAGTTGACATATTAATTTGACAAAATTAGAAATACAAGAGGAAAAATAATAAATTCATACAAATATAGGTGGGTATCGATGTATTATACCTTTATTTATTTTTAATCTTGTTCTCTTTTTATCTAGGTTAATTTTTCAATTTCACATTAGTTTTTATTGCTCCATCATTTGAGCAGTTTTTTGCATTCTTTTGTTGTCTTATACTTTCGGAATTAATTTTTTTTTTAACTATATTGATTTTTGTATCAGTTTGAGATAACTTGACCATTATTCTTTGTATTATTTTTAAAATGCTCTTACATTGAATACCTTTTTATTTTACTTTTTTGTGCTTATTTAATAGAGAAATTATATTTTACACTATATTAGCATTATTTTTGAATGGATTCAACTATCTACTTTGAGCATTATTTTGAATGGATTTAACTAGGTACTTTGGTCTCAAGAGATATTTTTAGTTTTCTTAAAGGTGAAAGAAAAATGAAGAGAAGTTCAAATATAATGAATAAATTAAGAGATAAGATAGTAAGAATCATTAAATTCTTTTTTGGATTTGTAATACATGTATTCCATCCATCAAAATTTAATTTAGACATTTTAAAACTATTAAACAAGTATAGAATTTGTTATCTAAATGCTACTCCAATACTAATGATATTCATCAATTTCAACTTTATTGTGCTCTCTCTCACATGCATCAAGAAGAGGTGTTTGACTTACAAAATTTATTTTTTAAAAGTTATAGCTGTTTAAAATTATTTTTTAAAATTTTTCTTTTTGACATTTTTAATATTTATAATTGCTCGTAACATATATTTGTATTTATTTTATTAGTTATGTGAAAGATGGGAAAAAAAGAGAAAATCCTTAAAATCCAGCAAATATATAGCATCAAGTGCTTAAGGAAGAGAATTTGAAATAAGATTTAGGTCATATCAATACTTCATTTGCATTTCTCTTTTTTTAGGTAATATATAATAAGAAATTTTAGGTTTTTATAATTTATTTATTATTTATACTTAAATCTAATTCATTTTATTTTAGGTTGACCAACATCTCACCATTATGTTATTCATTTTGGTGATTGCAACATAACAAGAATTTTGAACAAGATTGTATTTCTTTTATAGACATTTTGGGCATATGGAAAAAATTCATAGGTATTAGTTCAATTAGTGTCAAAATGTTCTATGGTAATCACAAATATCTAAAGAAAAATGTTCATGTGTATTCAATATTTATGCAATATGAAAGGTTAAAGGATATTCATGTCTATGTTGAAAAAATTAGAGTGACATCATCCATACCATATAGAATGCCATGAGATGTATCCAATCAAATAATATTTGATTTTTTAATTTTCCATATTCAATGAATATTGAGTTAATATTTTATGTGAAAATTTTGATTTTTTTTATATATTTATGTATTATTAGTTCTTTTAAATGTAACAAGTTTGAAGATAGTCAGTGATATAAAGAATAATATGACATCTATAACTGATATAGTTGTTAGAGGGACTAAAGATGATAGTGTAGCTTAGTAGTATAAAATGTCGTACCTCGCTCTCTACCATAAGGTTCAGTGCAACAACAGACTAATAATTTACTTCAAAAACTATTAAATATCATAACTTATTATAGATAAGTATCATTACAAGTTTACAGTAATATTTGATAAGACCATATTTATCCATAAGATAACTGTACATAGGTTCATACAACTTTTCTAATCAAAAGACTACTCCCAAAAGTAAAAGTATGCTGGTTGGCTCAACCTCCACTAATGTTGTCCACAAAGAGCACCTAGTAATATGCTATGAGGATATACCGATTCGCCAAAAAGGAATCTGAAATGGTTTAAATAGATGGATGAGTACGACTATTCAGTGAGCGGACATAAATATAACCATAGAAGTCATTAAAATATTATCATATATCATAATGCAAAAATTCAACTTAAATCAATCAAAATCTGCCCAAGCAATGAAAAGTAGCTTGAGTACTAAAATACATACTTCCTATCCAACTTTTTCTCAACGAACATAAAATATCCATATACTTTCCTCTTGATCCTTTAATACGACTTAAAATAAATCAAGGAAATCATAGATAAAATCATCAATATATATATATATATCATTGTACACTCAGGTGGTATCCTATAAATCTCTAGCAACTCTGAGAGCTGAATGTCTTACCTGGCTACCTAAAGTACAAAATCCTCATCATATGTATGCGCAGAGACAAATGCCCATAGGTAATATATTTTATTTATTTCGCACCAGACATTCAAAGTGTGATTTCATAGGCACCATTCTGAGTATATTTCATAAATTAAATATTTTAAAAACTAAATTCTCATATGTATAGCTCGAAATAAACTTAACACCATATGGTTTCAGATAACTAGAAAATACATAATAGTAAATAATGTATAAGGAAATCATTAAACATAGATCATTTATAAAACATAAATATATATACATATCTGAAATTCAAAACCAGTATTATACTAATATCCACTCACCTGATAAGACACTGGAATTCTAACTGGGAAGGGTTGCGTTATGCTTTACAGCTGGGGTTGAGGTTTCTCCTAATATCCAGAAGCAAAATCATAAGAACACTAGCTTATAATTTCAATCCTACTCAATTTAATTGATCTACAGCTAAATGATATGACATAGGACTCAAAAAATAGTCTGAAATGGCTCCGGTTAGGGTTTCGGGGCTCGAAAGAGCCACTGAGGTGCCTCCCCAGTGCACTGAGGTGCCTCCTCAGTGCTGGGGCACCTCCTCAGTGCATTGAGGTGCCACCTTAGTGCATTAAGGCACCTCCTCAGCAGCACTGAGGTTATCGCCTTAGCGGTCTAAAATTGTATAAACAGCTTCATTTTTTACTAAAAACACTAAAAATCAACCAAATTTAATTTCAAACACCATTCTAAACATCTCAGGGGTCCATTTTTTATAGAACAAAGCATTAAAACTCAGAATTAAATCAAAACATCAAATTCTGTCCAAATTCAAAAACTTGAAACAAAATAGCTTTACTTACCAAAAACTCTTTATATATCAATCTTGGGTTTGTAATAAAAAGCTTTGATTGATGTTTGGTAGTTGGTAATTGTAAGTTTGAGAAAAGATAAGAAATGAAGAAGATGAAGCAAAAAGAAGTTAGCACAAAAAAGAGGAAGGAAGAAAGAAAAATGGCGTGAAAGTAAACCTCCTACTCTTCTTCTTCTTTTTTTTTTTTTTAACAAATAACCATTTTAGTCCCTCAAGTTATCATAATAATCAAAAAGTCCCTCAATCTTATTTCTAATCATATTACTTAATATAATTAAATGGGGTTCTAGGTTTAGATGTCATATAAAACATCATCTACAATTTTGAATTTTGAAAATAACTTTTGAAGGAACAAACATGTTTACTAATAAGAAGGCAAGTATTGTATAATACATATTTACAATTCTAACATTTATTGTCTTATGATTATTAATAATATATTTTTATTTGATTTTATTAAGAAATTTCTTTTATTAATAAATGTCATTAGATTTTATAATGTTATAGAGTACATTCCTGACTAAAAATGGTAGATGAAGTGAACCAACATTTATTACTTTAAAAAAAAAAGTTAAAACTAAGTAATATCTATAAAATTTAATTTGATAGTTTTATTATATAAATTGATTTTTTTTCTTTTTCTTTTTCTTTTTTGTTTACTTTTAGGTGAAACTCATACTCACAAGAAGAATATTCAAGAAAAAATGAAGAACAAGAGAGTTTATACACTTAAAATTGAAGAAAAAGTTTATATATAATTTTATAATAATCATGTTATAGGAAAAACCATAATCTTTAGTTAAAGAATTCAGAATAGGATTATGTGTAATCGTAACATTTGTCCAATATAAGTTAAAACATGAAAAGAAATTGTGAAATTATAAAAAGAGCATATATGGACCATGACTAAATTAATTTTTGGGTAATTTACTAACACCCCCTTGAGGTTTGGCCAAACTAACTATTCCATCCCTGCATTTTTAAAAGTCAATTAAATACCCCTTTAATTTTACCCCCGTTAACAATTTCCCCCCTCCGTTATAATTATGCACTAACTTGTGTTAGATTTAGGGTTTAAAGTGGGTCAGAGTAAAAAACTTTTTTTAAATCCCAAATTGCCCTTAGTACTTTAATATAAATAGAAAAATATTTTTTGAGATAACCTACCTCCTCTCATCTGTATTTCTGTATTTTATTAGAATTTGTAATTGAAATTAGGGTTTCTCTCTTTGCAATACTACCATGTCAGAATAAAGCGCAATAGGTGATGGTGGTTAGGAAAGAAGGTATTTGAATATTAATTTCAATTGTGGAAAGAAGGCCTGGGATCAAGATCTGTGAAAACCAGCAAAATAAGAATCAATTATACTACTACTATATTTCTAGAAAATGCATAGGATTTTTTGGTTGGTGTTGGCCAGCTACTATGTTTCCAATAAGTTAAAGTACTGAAAATGGTAGTCCTTCTTATAGTTAGAGAACAAATTCGAGCACCACCACATTAGTTCTCCTAAATGACATAAGAGATGATATTATCAATTTACAAAATGAAAATCATTGGTTTTATAGGAAAATTGAGGTATTTGATATTGGGCTTCATTTTCTGAGAAGTTTGCTTACAAAATCTCTTATTTTATTAATGTTGTTGCTTGATTTTATTTTGGCTCTTTTTAGGAAGAATTAGAAGCTGTTAGAAGTGTTGTTTATGTTCTGAAGGGAACTTATTGGGAGAAAGCTTTTTGTATATATTTTCTAGTGTAAGATGATCTTTTTGTATGCAAAATTAGGGTTGGGAGGTAGTTTTTTATTAAATGTTAATGGTTGTTATCTGCGTAGGTCATGAAGTTAATGTATGTTATATACTTGAGTAATGTAAGTGGTAATTGTACCACCAATTTTGAATGCTATAGATGTATCTATTTCTCTAATTTTTTTGTGCCTTAAATTTCTCTAAATTAAAATGAACAAGTATAATCTATAGTCTCTATGAAGAAAAACAAACAAGAAACCTGATAATTATGAGCAACTTTAAATTTCATTCATATATCATAAAAGTCATGAAAAATGATAAATTGTACTTAAGCAGTATATGCTATAACTATTTTTGCCAATATTACTGCCTAAATACAATTCTCAAAAAGAATCACAGTTTGTGATTATATTATAACCAAGTCACAGCCAAAAAATTACATAATTAAGCACTAAAAAAATTAAATAATTAAGTATCCAAAAAAAATACATAATTAAGCATCCGAAATGCAAAAAGTTTATCATTACTTTATTATGTTCCCAAATGTGGCCTCTTCCTTGGTTGAAAGTAGATCCTCCTTGGCTAAGAGGCGGTTGTTTTAAAGTTGCATTCCTTGGAGCCGATTACATTGGTATATTTCCTTAACTTTGAGGAGCCTGCAAGCAAAAGAAGCCATAACATTTAAAATACCAGTTATGAAAGACAACAAAATAAATAAGTATAATATTAACATTTATTACCCTTCTATCAATTGGATCTCTTTTGTAACTTCTTCTGTTGTGACCTAGCTGGCCATAATTTTTATATCTGACATTGCATAATCTTTTGCTAGTAGTGGAGGGGCCAGCTTCACCTTCTTGCCTTGTTCTATTCACTCTAGGCCTACCTAGTAGCCTTTTCAATTTTGGAGGTAACATATGTAAAGAAATGTCCTCAGTTTCTAAGTCCATTTGGGGTAAAGGATGTATAGCACCACTGTAAGCTTTTAGGTACTTCTGAATAGTATGATAATCATCAATATAATCATCTGGATTCTCTTTTTTATACCCAATGCAGAGGACTACATTGTTATAAGGAATTCCATAAATTCCCCACCATTTATAGCTACATTTCTTCTCCCTAAAATTAATTGCAAACCTTATTTTTCCATCCTTTACTTCATGCTCATCATTCCTACCAGGCATTAATCTATATGATTTGCTAGCAATAATAACCTTATTCAAGGTTTTTTTTAGCTTCAAGTGTTAGTTTATCCTTTCAGGAACAACCTGTAGCATACCTCTTATATAACCTAATCATGCATTTTTGTTTGAGACCATCAAATATTTGCACAATAGGTTGACCTCACATTTTTCCTAACCAGCTATTAAAAGACTCAGACATGTTATTTGTATAATGTTCACTCTTAGAGGTAGCAGAAAAGCCATGGCTCACTACAAGAAAAAAAAAATAGAAACGGCCAAATCTATTTCTGATTCCGTAGCTACTTGGAAATTGCGACGGAATAGAAACGAAAATTTTCCGTTGTAAAAATACTCATCGCTAACCTCCAACGATGAAATTTTACATTCCATTTCAAAATTTAGCGACAGACTCATTCCATTTCTAAATTTTAGAAATGGAAATTCCATTTTTATTCTCCTAATTAGCGCCACATCATTATTAAATAGAAGAGAGCTATCCGTTTTAAATAGCGATGGACTTTTTGCATGGAAATTTGAAACGGAACTTCCGTCGCAATATTAGAAATGGATTTGAAAGGGAAATTCCGTTTCTAAATTAGAAAGAGAAAATTTTTCCCTTTCTATTTAGGTAAAAATTGAAATAGAAATTTCATTTCTAAATTAAAAAGGGAAAACTATTCGGTTTCTATTTAATCAAAAATGGAAACATAATTTTTTGTTTCTAAATTACAAACATTTTGTTTCTAATTTAGAAACAAAAGTTATTCCATTTCTAGTTAGATAAAAATTGAAATAGAAATTTCATTTCTAAATTTTAAACAGAAATTTGATTTAGTCATAAATGGAAATGAAATTTTTCATTTCTATTCCGTTGCTATTTAGGTAAAAATTAAATACAAAAATTAGTTAATTTATTCATTAGACAAATACATTAATATTTTTATGTTGGTTTCAATTTAATTTGTAATTAATTTTTCAAACATAATTTTTTATAAATAAGTATTATAAGTTTAATACATCCATTTGTATTATTTTTAAATTACATATATAAATTTTATTAGCATTCAACAATAATTAAAAATAGTATATAAGAAAATACTACTAAAGATCATCATATGTATGCTCATAATCATCATGAGTGGTCACCTCTGGAGATTCGAATGTATCTACTGCTAGAGGTTGAGAAGTACTACCCTGAGTGAATCTAATCATATTTTGCTCCATCTGATATATCTTTTGTTGCATCTCTTCCTCTCTTTTTTGTCTTTCTTCTTCTACTTTTTTCATATCTTCAATTTGTTTTTGCATTTCCTCATTCTTTTGTTGCATCTCTTCATTTTTTATGTATATTTTCTTGAATGCCTTGCAACTCCTCCCGCAACTACTCATCAAATAAAGTATCATACTGGGAAGAGGCATAGGATGAGCTCGAAATAGAAACTGGATAAACTGTAGATGTGTGGCTGCCAAGACCATACAGTCACCACTTTTTCTGCTCCACTCCAATAGCCTGAAGGTAAATACATGTAACATCAACCTCTGAAGCCTCTGTAGAATCCTCTGGCGACTGAGAAGCAGTTGTACCCATAATCTCTACAACTTCCTACAATTTTCAATATAATAATATATAGCATATAAATTAATGCTTTATATTATTATGGTATAAGGCAACAATTATAAGCACAATAATATAAATATATAATATTAAAAAAATTCATCATTCTCATATTCATACTGAAAAAATTGGCCATCCTCATGTTCCCTCACAATAAGCACAAGTCATGTTCCACTTTATAAGAACAAAACTTTAATTAGCACATTGAAAGATTAAAGATCCTAACTTGCATGTCCAACAATATCAATAAATCAATTTTTATTTTGGGAAAACATGCATTTCTTTATAATTAAGAAATAAAACTTACATTAATATCAGTTTACCACTTATCTACGAACGATCTATCTTTCTTCTTGTGCATACGCTTGAAGACTTCAAATGGCATTGGTGGACATCCTAACTCAGCCTCCTGAAAATAAATCATATTAACAAATTACGTACATGGCATAATTTGATTAAACAAGTATTAAGACAAAAAAAATAATAATAAAAACAAGTAACAAAAAAACTTTTACCAAATCAATAGAATGCAAGATTGTCGATCTTAAGCCACCAGTATGCTTTGAAAATTCTGATCCTTCTCCTCCTTTCTCAGACCAGCAATTTTGGGATGCTTGCTCAGATAAAGTCTTGAACTCCTCATTATTCCAATACTGCCAATATTTGTTCCAAACTTATTGTGGAACGCTATTTGGCTTTGCATTTGTATCATATTTCTTCCTCCATTTTTCAAGCTTGTCATTATAACGGACACCAGCCACATGATTCCATGTATCCTTCAGAGTGACTGATTGAGCATAATTTCATGTATAGTTTTTCTAAAAAAAATAAATAAATAAGAAAAATCAATTCATTGTAGTGCATATTTTGGTTATAATTATTGATAATTAATCACTTATATAAATAGTCTAAAAGCATTAAATTGTACTTTAAATTCTTCCCATAATATTCCTTCATGTCTGAAGGCACTTTGCTCCATTTAATTCCCTGCTCAATGATGTGCTAAAAATCTGCAAGCATACAGAATCGTATCAAGTAGTAAATAAAGATATCGTCCCACAGAGATTTTGTGCTGACTACTGTCTTACTCACAGTGTTTGTTTGTTTAGACAACGAAATAGAGTTTGTAATTTTA
>CATIWO010678338.1:0-19961 GCA_949673435.1 Macaranga tanarius | reverse complement strand
GTTTCTCTTGCTACTTTATTTGAACTTGATGAGTTGTTCTTTTCTAAGGTTGATACAATGAAATCTGACTTTGCTTACTTGTGTGATGTCTTACCTAATAGTTATGTTCATTGTGATGATCATTTCATGCATATATTTGATATTAATTCTATGCAAACCACTATATTTAACTTAGTCACAATTGAAAATCTCAAAAATATAATAATTACTTCTAATCTTTCTCCTGATGAGAGTGAAAAAATGAAAGAATTATTAATAAAAAGATAAAAAGTATTTGCTTGGGGTTATGAAGATATACCGGGGATAGAACGCGAGATTGTAGAACATGAGATCCCTACTTATCCTCACATCACACCAGTCAAGCAGAAGAGAAGAAGATTGAGACCAGAATGGGCCCTCCTAATTAAGGAAGAAGTCAAGAAACAGTGGAAGGTAGGATTCCTTAAGGTAGTTGATGACACAAAATGGCTTACTAATATAATGCTAGTACCAAAGAAAGATGGGAAAGTGAGGATGTGTGTCGATTATCGGGACTTGAACAAAGCCTGCTCGAAAGATGATTTCCCCTTGCCTCACATTGATACACTAGTGGATAGTGCAACCTCGAGTGCTATGTACTCCTTCATAGATGGATTCTCAGGATACAATCAGATTAAGATGGCTGAAGAAAATAAGCTGAAGACCTCATTCATAATTGAGTGGGGGATTTACTGTTACTCAGTAATGCCATTCGAACTAAAGAATGCCGGAGCAACGTACCAACGGATAGCTACAACTTTATTACATGATATGATCCACAAGGAAATTGAGGTATATATAGATGATATAATGGTTAAGTCTCCCACTAGAGAAGGGCACTTTGAAGCTCTAGATAAGTTCCTGAGTAGAGCTGAAGAGTTCAATTTTAGACTGAATCCAAAGAAGTGTATATTCAGGGTTACTTCAGGTAAACTGTTAGGCCACATAGTCAGCAAAAGAGGGATAGAGGTTGATCCGGATAAAGTGAGAGCTATCAGTAAGATGTCAGCACTAAAGACAGAGAAGGAAGTAAGGGGGTTCATCAGACGATTGTAGTATCAGTCATTTTATAGCCAAATTGACTATCGTTTGTGAGTTGATATTCAAACTTCTCAAGAAAAATTAGCCAGTGATTTGGGATGATCGATGTCAGCAGGCTTTTGAGGCCATTAAGAGGTATTTAATGAAACCACCTGTGTTGCAACCTCCAAGGCTAGGAAAACCATTGATTTTGTATTTAGCCATAGAGAAGGAAGCCGTGGGGGCAATATTGGCACAAGAGGATGAGAGCAGAGTGGAGCATGTTATATACTACTTAAGTAAAAAGTTTTTACCCTACGAAGTCAACTACAACTCGGTGGAAAGAAAATGTATGTCAGTTGTGTGGGCAACTAAGAAACTGTAGCACTATTTCCAATCTTATAAGGTCCAGGCAGTATCAAAGCATGATCCTCTAAAATACCTCCAACAGACTCCTTCTCTCATAAGAAAATAGGCTCGATGGTTGATTTTACTCACAGAATTTGATATTGAGTATCTGTCCAGGAAAGTAATTAAGGAAAGAGTTATTGCAGACTTTCTAGCGTAAAATCCTAAGGATGACAATTAGGAATAGGAATTAAAATTTCCTGATGAGCATTTAAGAGCTATTGAGGTACATGGAAATCACATGTACTTTAACGGAGTGGTTAACAGTAAGGGGGCATGTGTTGGTGTAATCTTGATCACTCATGAGGGTGAAATAATTCCCATAGTAAAAAGGCTTGGATTTAAAGTAACCAATAATGAAGCGGAGTATGAAGCATGCATTTTTGGATTAGAAGCCTTGTGAGATATAGAGGTAGAAGAGATCACAGTTTATGGGGACTCAATACTAGTGGTGAAACAAGTCTCAAAGGAATGGGAAGTTAAGGAGGATAAGCTAAGGCTTTATGTGAATCACTTGGCCACTGTTACTTTATCATTTAGCCGGTGCAGATTTATGTATTTGCCTCGTGAGAAAAATTAAGTTGTAGATGCTCTAGCTATATTAGCCCCGATGTGGGAAAATGACACAGGAGTTCCAACTAAGCCTTTGTTTTGGCAAAATCTAGAACTCCATGTTATGAGGAAATATGAGTAATGCCAATGGGTCAACAAAAAAAGCTGTGGTTCTATGATTTACGGAAATACCTCGAGACTGGTCAATTTTCTGAGGATGCGAATAAGAAAGAAAGGATGTCTTTGAAAATGTTGTTTAGATAGTTTATCAGTCACAACAGCATGCTGTATAAGAGAATGCCAATTGGGATACACTTACGGTGTGTGGATAAGGAAGAAGCTCAAATAATTATGGAAGTTGTCCATGCAGATGTTTGTAGCCCCCATATGAATGAAATAGTTTTAGTAAAGAAGATAACTCGTCAGGGGTACTTTTGGATAACCATAGAGACAGATTGTGTTAAATTTATAAAAAGGTACCATAACTGTCAAGCTCATGGAGATGTTAGTCATTTGCCCTCAATAGAACTTCAAGGGTTGACATTTCCATGGCCTTTTACAGTATGGGGGATTGACATAATCGGAAAAATAAGGCCGGTTGCATCAAATGGGCATCGATATATTGTGGTGGCAGTGGATTACTTCTCCAAATGGGTCGAGGCAGAATCATACACTTCAGTCGCGTTAAAACAAATGTCAAGGTTTATAGAGAGAAATATAATCTGCAGATATGGGTTGCCACACTATGTTGTAACTGATAATGGCGTGCAATTCTAGTAAAAAATGACTGCATTACTCGGCACTATAAGATAGAGCATCATCGGTCATCTCTTTATCGTCCTTAGGCTAATGGGGGCGGTTGAGGCCACAAATAAAAATATTAAGAGGATCTTGGCTAAGATGATAGAGAGCTACAAAGATTGGTCTGAATATTTACAATTCGCATTGTGGGGGTATCGGAAGACTGCAAGAACATCTACTGAGGTTACGCCTTATTCATTAGTATATGGATGTGAAGCAGTACTGCTAGTGGAAGTGGAGATCCAATATCTAAGGGTCCTGCTAGAAATGAAGATTCCCAAATACCAATAGGTAGAAAGAAAACTGGCATAGTTGATATTATTGGATAAAAAGAGATTAAAAGCCATGTATCATATACAACTGTATCAGAAGAGGATCGCTAGAGCCTATAATAAGAAAATCAAGCCAAGGAAGATAAAAGAGGGTGATTTGGTATTAAAATATATAAAGCCACTTCTTACTGATCCAAGGGGAAAATTCAAACCGAACTGGGAGGGTCCTTACCTCATGAAAAAGATATTTTTAAAGGGTGTGGCCTTTTTGTCTAATTTGGAAGGGAATGAATTTAGAGATCTCATCAACCTGGATAAGCTCAAGAAATACTTTTTGTAAAGTCTCACTAGGGAGAAAACCTTAAAAAGAGGTTGTCTAGGCGAAAGTTAGAGATAAAAAAGTTCCGCTAGGTGGAAAACTCCGTAAAGGAGCAACCTTGGTAAAAATAAGGGATAAATAAAAGGAAAAAGAGAGAGTAAAATAGTTAGTTGGAAAACTTACAAGGGCAAGCCACCCAATGACAGAAGAAATATTAGAAGCAATTGGCATGTACAATTGTGCTTATTTTAAATAAAGATGTTTGTTTTTATTTTTGTCAAATGTTGCATTAAATGCTTATTACAATAAACATAACTAAACAGGGAAGATACCATATAAGATAAGCTGAGTTTACTCGAGTTGCTAAAAATAAGGAAGAAAATAAATCAAAGTCCTTTTTCTTTTATTTTTTCTCTTTTCTTGCATGCTAAGTTTTGATGCTTGATAAATTTATTCTGCTCTATTTGTTGCAACTAGATCCAAGCCTTGTAATGGTCATCAGTGTTAGTGTCCCCATCTAATGAAATGTCTCGTCTAAAGGTGAAGCGTGGCCAAGTCGCTGACATGTTCTCCATAAAATTTTGGGTCAAAGGACCAGGTTGGAAGCCACGTGTGGGTTCAACAATTAGCTGCTTCTCTCCATACTGGCGATAGAGTCGAATCGGGTAGTAGAATAAACAAAAGTTAAGTCCAGCAAGAGGAATATAATGAGTATACATCCTGGTGGTCACATGCTTGATGTTCCACCAAGGACACATCCATTGGAATCCGGTCTCTGGAAAGTTAGCCAACCACTCTTTCAAGTCAGCTGGAAGTTTTTGTAACGGTCATGTCTACACCTGCTTAGGCTTGTAATTCCCAATGTTTCATGGAGGTCCCAATAATTTCAGCTTCTCCTGGAGCCAAATCTATAAATAGAGAGGATTTTCAAAAAAAAAAGTATGAGAAAACCTACCTCCAGTAATGTAGGACTTCCAGTAAATCGATGTGTCGTAAACAGGTTGTCTAAACCGATTAAGGTCTCAGTAAGGATAATCAGCACGGAATTTAATCCTAATTCAACCTGATCATGAATATGCATGATTTTGAAGTCACAATCACCCGATATGGAAATCAACAAGAATTGGGCATACAAATAGAAAGCAATCATGCATGGCCAATACACTTCCCTACTATTGACTGAAACCGCAGCCTTCAGGAATTATTCAAAGATCAACCCATCCCTATAAACATGTTGAAGAGATGACTGAGGAAGAATATTGAACAGTCGAGCCATCTGTTGTTGTATGACTTGGAGTTCAGGAAAACCCATAATTGATCCAAATTCTTCAGGCAGGGGGCAAATCTCAAAGTTATTGAATCAAAGAACATGATTTTTAGAATTCTAAAATTGAGCCACAGTATGAAGAAATGGGTAATTAATTTTGCATAGGTGAAGGGATCAGAACACAGAAAGGTGAAAAGGATTTAGTTTTAACCAGTCTTCCCCATCCATACTTTATAAGACAGGACGAAGCATCTTCAAGCTCTGTTCTGTTATTTTTGAAGGGCTTCCTAAGATTTTAACTCGAATATTATTGGCTATCAGTTTTTATAATTAACTCAAGGGATACAAAGGTAGAAATAGTGCAATAATACTCTCTAAGGCGTCGCCTTATCATCCCAAGGCATTAATATTGTCACCTTAATTGGTAAGGCACCACCTTAGTTATTCAGGCGGCGCCCAAGTAGCGCCTTAGCATGCAACTTCATCAAATCAGGCAAAATAAGTGTAAAAAGACGGATGTAAGTGGTTAAGGATACTCATATGTCTACAAAAAAAAGAATTAGATGAAAGCAAAAGGAATGGTGCATCATTATAAATCCATAATAGTAGTACATCCAAGATCAAAGTACAAAAGAAACTGATATGCCTGATATGCCTATATACAAAAGTAAGCTAATCATAGGCTGAATCTATGGCTCATTGTCGGTCTTCTCATCATCAACAGCCTCCCCATCATCATCATCCTCACCCTCATCATTATGATCACAAGCAACGTCTATATTACCTCCCTGATCGGTTGCCATATGAACATCCTTGTTAGGAACCTCCTATCCCTCAGCATCAAGATCAGCAACCATATCTCCAGCTCCCTCAGACTCCTCTTGATCATTCACATCTAACTCAGCAACTTGACAATGAATCCTCTCCATCTATGCTCGAAGAGACTCGCACTCAGTCTATCCAAATAGAGGTGAATAGGTAAGTTTTAAGTATACATCTGTGCATACATACAATTGATAAGTTACCTTCCAGTGTAGAGTCGATGATACAAGGCTCTCACTGTAAGCCTCCACTAATCTGTATAAATATTCCCCTTACTGCCTAGGAATCTGCATAGTACATGTTCTTTTCGTTATGACTGAAATGTCATAGGAATCAAAAAAGAAAAAAAAGAGAGGAAGGAGAAACTTACATGTGTAGTGGTAGCGGGAAGGCATAGGGGTATCAAACTCTCGTCCAATGTCATAAACTAGCGAGATAACTCACCGGAGGGCATCCACTGTCGGAAAAGAGGCTTTGGAATATGCGTAAATGAACTAAGAATAGCAGAAGTCTCAGAGCTAATGCCTACAGCCCTGAGAGTAACAAATAGGGCGCTAGAACTAGAGCCAGCAACATCTGGAGCTACCCTAGCACGTTGAGCAGGTCGCTCATAAGGAACAAGAGAATGAATATGAGCAGAGGCCTAAACATACCCAAAAGAAGACATTGGTTAGCAAAGAAAAAAAAGATAAGATATGTACCCTATCTCTGGCCTGAAGAAGGGGCAACTGCTGCAGTAAATGTGACTCAATGAAGCCTATGTAACGAGATCTCGATCTCCGAATGAATCTGCTAGCTGCCTCACCTGCAAATGCCTGCTCCAACTCCTCACCCTTAAGTAGGTCAGTCCAGAATATGGAGCTAGGAGGAGACTTGGGGATATGTCTTATGTCCGGACCTCAGTAGTATAAAAAGACACGCTCTCTGAGATACCACATCCTATGCTCAGGACCTCGCAGTAAAACTTACTGTTTAACTAAGGGCTCAAAATGAACCATGGCCCAGGACCAACCATCTCTAGGGCCCCACAAGTCGTGGATCAACTGCCAGGATGAAAATATAAGAGGTAAGTGAGCATAAAGAATATAATTAAATACTGATGAGTTTTGCTTACATATGTAGATGTACCTAATCCCAAGTCAGCTCATTGAGGTACGTACGATGAATATGGACATGAGCAACCTCTCACTTTAATGTCCTACTAGAACCCCATCTGGCCAGAATAGGAAATGACCGTTGTCCTATAGGGGCTATATCTCTGATCAATCTGAACTCCAATCCCTAAATCTGCAAAAGCATCAATGTTAGAATAGGTTTATAAAGAATGAAGCACAAAAAGCCAGAGGGTAAGGATAATCAAACTCACCAAGGTGACATGCCAAAAACCACAGAATCTCTTAGCCTTCCGAACGACAGCATCTATACCATGATACAGGTATGCCAAAGCAGTAGAACCCCAATCATAAAGGGACACCAGATCTAAATCTCGCAGAGGCATAAAAAATATCAAGTCGATGGAGCTACCAGCGTTTAAAAATAAGGTCGTACCTAATAGGTAATAGAGAAAGGCTTTCACTAACTGATCAATTCGATAAGGTGAAGCAATAATGGCATCCATATCCACGTCTGAGTAGTAGCTAAGAATGGAGTCAACTTTGATTGTATGACTCCCCTTTATAGTGAGAACCATCCCCAACAAAGTCTGGATATACTCAAATCTATTAGGTGAGCACACATGTATACTGCAGTCAAAAGGAACTGGTAGCCCAGCATAAGCAATGCTAGTGATAGCAGCAAATGATACAGGATTAATAGTGAACTCTCCACTGGGTAGATGGAAAGTATGAGTCGCATTCATCCATCTCTCTAGTAAAGCATGCAGAGGCTGATAGTCATTACGACCTGTAGTAGTGGGCAGGGCGCGGATAAATCCCCAAAACTAGTCTCCCCAATCTGGAGCTGAATGACCTCAGAAAGCATGTCATACCAGCAGCGAGCACTTTTGACGTTCCCCGCTCCCTTGATGGAGTGAACGTCAAACTGTTGTATACAAGCAGGGTTCTATTTTATATATATATTTTAAGAAAAAGGAAGAAGAAGGCTTGTATCGCACCCAGTCAGTGCTAAGGCGACACTTGGCATCGCTAAGGCGGCGCCCAGCCTTACAAAGGCGACGCCTTAGCACATGCCAAGGCACTAACCCAGCATCACTGAGGCAGCGCCTGGCATCGCTAAGGTAATGCCTGAAAATGGTTGGCATCACTAAAGAGATGCCTTATCGAAGAGGTGGTGCCCAGGTGGTGTTCTGGCCGAACCTCAGAATACCCACAACATAAAATTCACATAAATTTTTACGAATTTTCATAAATTATGAGCATACATTTAATTAATCTAGACTGAACCAATATAAATTTGTAGAAATATATGAAGAGAAATGACTAACCTGGCTTAAAGCGAGAGAACATATGTGGGAATCCAAGTTTGGAGTCAAAGAAAAGTCCAAACCTCTCTGTAAACCCAGTGTCTTGAGAGCTCTAGCAATAGGAGGAATGAATTCCCATTGAGGAACTACTGGTGTACGGTTTTGATCCATTATAAAATAAAGAGAAGAAAAGAAAGTGAAGAAGGAGAGAAGAAGAAGCGCGAAGTTTAAATGAAAAAAGGAGTTTTGAAAGTTTAAATATAAAGGATGGCAAATTGTCATTTTGGTCCATCTAAAGAAAATTTCTTTTAAACACCTAAAGTTTCTTCTAACCTTGGATTATATTATTTTAAATTGCAGATCATAAATTCAGGCCTCTCAAGGTAGACGGCGATGAGCCAAAAGCAAAACCCCTTGATTTTTGTTGAACATTAAGGTAGACGGTGACGAGCCAAAAGTAGAACCCCTTGATTTTTATTGAACATCAAGGTAGACATAAGGAAAAAGCAGAACCCCTTGATTTTTATTGAACATCAAGGTAGACGGCGACAGGCCAAAAATAGAACCCTTGATTTTTGTTGAACATCAAGGTAGACAGCGACAAGCTAAAAGCAGAACTCTTGATTTTATAAACATCAAGGTAGATAGCGACAATGCAAAAGCGAACCTCTCGGGTTCTACCCCGAAGATTCACATTATCGAATAATATCCTTTTCATAATTGCTTGCATGCATGTTATTTTTTTTTGTAAAATTGGTTTTGGCAAATGATTAACGGTTTTCCAAAAAAATTAAGGGGGTCAACTGTGGACACATAGTTTAGCCGGCAATGATGAAAATGTACAGAAAAGGACTCAGCAATGTAAAAAAATAATCTAGCTCCCTCATAGAAATGCCTATCACTTCTAGCCCAACTCACCAAATTGTTCATTCAGCCAAGCCTGCTATTAAACTCACTCAACTAGGCTCGTCAGAGATCCAAAGCCCATTGAAGAGGACTTCCAAGGCGCCGCCTCTTTGATCATGCGATGCTCTATTGGGTCTCACTTCAAATAGGCACCGCCTTTTCACTAAGGCGGCGCCTTAGAAAATTTTTCAATATATATATATACGTTAAGAATATTTTTTTTAACATGATTTTCTCACGCCATCTACTGGTAACCATGTTCCCTGAAAATGTGATTACAGAGAGAAAAAGAAGAAAGTGGGGGAGATGATGGAGGAGGAGAGAGAAAAAGAACGGAGGGGGAATCAAATTAAAAGGGGAGATTTTCTCTCTGAGAAGTGGAGGACTTTTTTTAGCTCTGAAAAAAGGAGAAGGAGAAAATATACAGAGAGAATAGAAGAAAAGAAAAGAGAAAAATAAAAAAAAGAGCCAAAGGAAGTGCGCTTTTGAGAGAAACAAGAGGAAAGGAGATTAATTTTGCATTGCTCGGAGTTCCCTGGCATTCACTGTCTCTTTTCTAAGGGCAAATAATTTTACAGTAACTTTCTGACTCATTTTTTTATCTTTTCTTTATTCTATTCATGCATTTTTTTCTTCTGTTTATTTTTTTCTCAAACCATAATTTTTATTTTATAGTTTTGTTATTTGATTCTCCTTTGATCTATAATTCTGTTGTTTAGAATTCCTTTATAATTCAGATTTTGAATGTTGGCATGTTTACAACAGCTTGTTCTTTTTATGGATTTGATCATGCTTATAATCTTATAAAAACATATTTATTACTATCTGACTTCAAATTATGGTCTTAATATGCTTTGTCAATTTAGTTTATTGTTTTAAGTCTTATTTGTAGCTTTTTCTTAGAAAAGCACCATTTTGGTTTAATTTTGGCTGTCTGTATTTTTTCTACCCGAGTGAGCAGAGGCGCTGCTTCATCGAAGAGGCGTCGCCTCTGCATGAATAGGCGATGGCCTTGGCACCTCACCATCACTGGGGCGCCGCCCTATTGAGTCAAATTTGGTTCTTTTATTTTTCTGTTTGTTATTTACATTTCCTTTATGTTATTTATGTTTTCTTTTTCTTTGATTATAATTGTGTTTAAATATGTGCAGATTCATCTAGAATAATTAGCGGTAGCCCTTTTTTTGTTTTTTAATATATATATTTTTTTCTATTTATTCATTATTCTCTTTTATTTATGCGCTAACTTTGTTTCATTTTGTAGGATATTCTTAGTTTGGACTTGTTATTAGTAGCCTGTTGGTTGCTAAATTGTTTATCTAGAATCGGTCAGTTATAACATTCATTTTATATTACTTGCATAAAAAAGGGTTGTAACTCCTTTCTACTCCCTCCATTTCTTTGCATGTTTCGTGATTTATTCTCTTATTCATTTTTGCATGAAATGGGTTGTATCATTTTTTCTCCGTCATTTCTTTGTGTGTGCTGCTAATTTTATTTCTTTTGATGATTATTGTTGTTTGTCGATGGTGTGGATAAATATTTTATTTTGAATTGTGAATGTATGGATTAGGAATAAAATTACATAATTAAGAAACTTGGACCTAATTGTAAAATTTGTAATTATTTGGATTGAAATAGCCATTTACATGTATTTAAAGGAATAATTAAGTAACTAAAAATAATAAAATACAAAATACAAACGGAGATCGATCGTAAGGTCGAGTGGGTATTCTGAAAGCCCAAACCCAATTTCCGAACCCAATCTCTGAGGACAGCTGCTGGGCTTCCTCCGTGGAATCCAGTTGTTATAAAAGTATTCCGGATTTAACCCGGGTGGTGACACCCATCTCCAATCTAGGCCCAAAAGACTTGTGGTTGTATTCCCAGTGGGCCTTGAGCTCATATAGTACCGTAGTCGTCAAACACTTGGGCGCGCGCTGAACCCCACCGCCTAAAATATCTGTTAAAAGAAATATATATACTTAATTTTATAGCATAATTAAATAAACATTTAATTTTTATTAGTGTTAGTGTTTCATTAGAATTTTATTGTTTAACGCATATTTTAAGGAGTTTTTGTTCCATATTAATTTATATTTCCTTTTTATAAGTTAAGTCTAAAGAGGAAATCCATAAAGAGTGAGCATTTACGTCAACACAACGTGTAACATGGCTTGCTAGAAAATGTGTCAAATAGTAAAATGAGCTGAATGGAAGTGACACACCTTCTCCAAGCTGTGTGCAAAGCTATGTAGTTATCTACCAAGCTAAACGAGAAAGGAATATTTCAGCACGACATGTGGGATGGCTTGACTCAAACCGTGTGCATGCCCATGCAACGTGACACAACATTTGATATGACTTGTCCAAGCCATGTCACAAGCCATGTCAAGTAACAAAGGGGGTAAAAGCAAGGTGACATGCTTTCATTAAGCTGTGAGCCAAAACGTGTGACAATATGTCGAGAGAAAAGAAAAGAAGATAGTTCGACATGCCTTCATAATGTGTTCATGATCGGATTAGAATAGTGAAACTAAACGTAGTCTCTAAGCTTTTTATTATTTGATTGTAATTTAGTTAGATCGCTATATTTTATTTTATTGCAAAATTGACTTTTAATTAATTTACTACCTGAGAATATAAGTAAAAATATTGGTACTCAATATATAGTCTTTGTAAGAACGATATCTTTTGTGCTATAATTCACAATCCGTGCGCTTGTTGGTTTTGATAGTAACAATAACTTTTATTTTATGACATAATTCATCACATAAACTATATTATTAAAACTAAAAAAATTAAATTAAATTAAAATACAAAATTACTTGAAAACATCAACTACAAAAATCTTCTTATTTTTTACATGATTTGGTTGTTACTTATAATTATTTTTTTCTTTCTTTGTTGGCTGTTACCGTTAAATAACGGCCGTTGTACTTACAAAATTAATATAGCATTTATATAATGGAAATAACGGTAATGGGATCCTTGAAAACCATTAAATAACGGCCGTTACGTACAACCGTTATTTAAAACCATGTTGGAAATTATTACCTTCCTTTTAAAGGTTTGTTGAGGTGCATAGTTGACTTGATGTGATTTAAAATTTTTAGTTAGAGTGTCTTCTATTGGTGTATTTATTGTGACAACCGATGGTTGTTCCTAAACATCCAGGGGAGCAGTTCTTTACTAGGCTTAACAAAGATTTAAAGCTTCTCTTTCCTCTGTCTTCTCTCAACAACCCCTCTGTCTTCTCTCTTCGTTTCCTCAGTGTGCATCAATAGTGTTTTGGGTGGATCTTGGTCTTTTTTGGCCAAAATTCACCTAAACACCTTAATATTTTTTTTTACTTTAAACTAAATATTAGTTAAGGGTTGAGATAAGACTCAACTAAGTGAGGTTTATCCCTCTTAAATAATTTTTTGTTAGTAGTTTTTATTGCTAAAGTCCTCAGATCTAGTCACTGGAGCTATGCGTTGATAGATCTTGATAGTTAAGAAGTCAAGAATGGTGGATACTTGAAGAATATAGTCTGATTCTGCTCTGATCGGCTCCTTCGTTGCATCAGTATGATATCCCAGACTAATAAGGTTTTCTTCCTATATCCCCACAAAGGATATTTTAGTTGTTTCCCTTATATTTTTATTTTATATTTTTTTAGGGAGAAATATCATTTATTTATGTTTAATGTTATTTTCAGTATTTTTATATTGGAATTTGTAACTCTTTATTTGGTGTAATGAAATATCACCAAATTTGATTAAAAAAAAAATAAGAATTTAAAGTCACTGCACTCCTGACTTAGTGGCTAAGGCTTTCACTAATAGTGTTGAGGGTCTCGAGTTCGAATTTCGGTCCCTCCTCTTTCTAAAAAAAATAAAAATTTAAAAATTCTTTCATTTATTTTAAGTATATTATATTTAAAGAATTAATTTTACTATATATTATATGAATTAAATTTTTGTTAAATAAATATAAATCACTAAAAATATTCTCATAAATGTAATAATTTAGATGTAACGCACAATATTAGCTGACACATGTCCCCATGCTATCTTGTCCCTGTGCTGTGCCATGCTAATACAATCAATTTCAATGTAATATTTTTACAAAAAAGGAAAAAACTATGTACTTGTCATTTGAATGGAGCAATTCCATGGCCACAGGTAGGGTGTGTAGAAAAGATCGAAAATCGATTAATCGAATCGAATTGATTGGTTTGGTTCAGTTTGGTTATATAGGTTTGGTTTAATTTTGGTTTTAAATACTAATTAAAAAATTTGGTTAGTCGATTCAGTTTTGGTTTTGAGTTTGAAAAATAAAAAACAACCGAATCGACCGACATACATATATATTATAAAATATTAAATAAAATATATTAATTAAAAAAATTATATATAAATATTAAAATTATAAATAAAAAATATTTTTTTAGTTATATAATTAAAGAATACACTTTAAAAAATTATATAATAATAAATATAAATAAAATTTTTATTTAAAAATAAAATTAATAAACCAAAAAATCGACCGAACCGAATCGAGTCGGTTCGCGTCAATTTTTAGTCTATAAGTTTGGTTCGATTATGAATTTTCAGGAGATTCGATTAGTCAATTTTTACCGATTTGGTTTGATTTTGAACCGAAACCAACTGTGAACACCCCTACCAGGTAACAAAATTCAAGTGCGGAAGAGTCTCCTTTGGAGTAAGGTGGTTTAATATAATAGGAGATGGCTTTTGGCCAAATACCTTATTTCACCCCTGAACTTTACCATTTTTGCCCATTGCACACCCAAACTTCCAAAAGTTGCAATAGCACATCTGAACTTTCATTTTATGCCTATTTCACCCTTAAATTTAATCTATTTTGGTTCTATTGCACTCATGGGTTGCCAGCTTGGATAAAAGTATGAGAACACGCGTTCTAGAGCAAGTGAAGCTAAGAAAATATGCTGATATATCAAATTTATGGACTAAACTATAACAATATATTTTGGAAGGATTTAATTGTAATTTAGAAATTATCTTCTTCCTCCTCCCTGTTATCCATTAACATTGGCATACACCACCGCCCCAAAACACCATTGTTATTCTCTTCATGCACCACCTATTTTCAGAACAAAAAAAAAAAATTTTCTTTAGTTTTAATGATGATTTTTTCGAAGAAACACAAAAGAAAGGGAGAGTTGTAGCAGCATCATTGGCTATTTTTATAATTATACTTAAATTTCTTCTTTAGCAATTCACCAAATAGGTGGTGAGTATGAATTAAAATCACCATTGTCCAAGAAAGAAGAAGAACAACACCATTGCAACAACACCATTGCCAATGTCATCTTACTACCCAATTTATGCTACACGATAATTACAACCTCATCAACCAATCAAAAGCATTAAGAGAATAGCTATACAGACCATCTTATTTTTTCTAATCGATATTCGTTGCTTCAATGATGGACAAAGTTGGGCAAAAAAATAAGCTTGTTGATAATGTCTTTGCCAAAAGTGCTAAAAGAACAGTTTTCTACTTGAGTTTCCTCTATAATTTGAGTTTGGTCACGTCTATTTTTTGGACAGGATATGTGTATGCTTCATAATTGATTTGTTGTCCCAAGGAACTTAATTTGGTGAAAGTAGTTATTAGATCCACCTAAAATTGAATCAATTTCCATGCTGTCAGAATAAGAGAAGTAATATACAGATGTGATCAAGAATCACTAGTGTAATTTGATGCTCAATATTTAACCTTTGGGTTGATATTTCATTCCTTTAAGTACTGACCTCATAATCTATCTGAGACACTGTTTCTCGGCTACGTTAGTACTTCTGAACCTATGGCAAAACATCTGGATCAGTGGCCAGTAAAGCCTCTGTAGTTTCTTGGTCAGGACTTAAAAATACAGACATAATAGCTAGCTGGCTAACCATGAAAATAAAGAACATACTTACAGGTATCAGAGGAAAGAAATAGGCGATTCACAAAACAATAGCTGATTGAGCATTAAATATGGAACAAGTCAAGGTGAGTATTAAGTTGTGCTCTGTTTCTACTAATCATATTGTTAGGTCCGCTAGGCTGCTCAAGAGGGGGGGGGGGGGGGGTGAATTGAGCTTTTCAAACTAATTTCAAAAACTGAAATTAATTTCTGTAATTCAAACTGAAATGCAGAAGTTTAAAAATAAAGCACAGATTTAAAAGCCTTGTGAATGCAATTTTAATTTCAAAAGTGCCACTTTTTACGAATTAACTTAAAGCAAATATAAACTGAAACCAAGTTAAGTAAGTTGATCCGTTTTTACAATCATCATAATAACACAAGAGAAAATAAAAAGATGAAGGGAAAATCAACACACACAAGATTTTATCGTGGTTCAGCTCCACATGCCTATATCCACTCCCCAAGGACTCACCCTTGAGATTTTTCCACTAGTTAAAGTGATCTCGTTTCAACTGACAAGAGGCAAACTGTTTACAGCCTTAGTACTACCCTTTTCCTAAGCTGCCTCTATACTGGTTTTCTAGCTCCAGTAACTAACTCCTGCTGGTCTTTCCCAAACAGCTCCAGTAAACTATATACAACACTGGTTTTACCTAGATCCAGCAACTCTGCAAAACTGGTTTTAATTAGCTCCAGCAACTATGCACCCATTTCTCTCCAAATGGTGCTTTCCACGTTTCAAGAAGAAGAAGAAGAAGTGTGTTTGTCTCTCACTCAAGCAACAATGATACACATGAAGCCTATGGATAAGAAGAGTGAAGATAACTCTTAAGGAAGCTCAAAGATGATTTTTCAAACCATGAACATGCAGCTCCATCAACTAGAATTTTGAGAGGAGAAGAAGAACTCCAGCAACTCTGAAAACTCTCTCAAATCTTGCTCTCTCTCACACACCTTATTAGAGATTAACAAATGAGAAAATGATGAATTTATATGTTTTCAATGGTTGCCCTAAATTTTCAGATGCAATGATGTGCATTTTGAATTAAGTAAACATGTGATTTACCAAGCATGTAAAGAGCAACAAATTCTTTTTGTATCCAAAAACTATGCAGATTAGTTTTGGGTAATAAATCAGGTCTCTGTAGAAAAGTAGAGTCAACTTTCCAAATCAGGTTATGCACAATAGCCTGCTTTTGTTCACATGTGAGGCTTTTACCATTTTAGTGCAAGTGTGCTTTGATATCCTAAAAAGCAAAGTTTATCTCTTCTTTGACAAGTAAAATATCACCAAATATTTGTTCACTCAAAAATAACTTTCCCACCAAAACCTTTTACCAAACAATTTAAAATATTCATGAAAATATTTTGGTAAGGTAAGAAAATTACTTTTTATTTTTCAAATGACTTTATGCAAGTTTCACACAAGAAGACAAAATACTTGAGCTTCCAAGAAATATCATTTGACTCAATTATCCTCATAATATTTTTCTAATGACCAAATTACCCTTCAAAAGTCTACTTGGGCTTGAGCACACTTCATGGGCTTGGATTTGTTAACTTGTGGCCTTTGGACCTGAACAACACATTGCTTCAAACTTTAATGGCCATTTCTTCTTCACAATTCACTTGAAAGAAATTAGTACCTTATTTTTATCAATATTATGTTATTATCAAAAGTGAGGTTGTAACCTTTAGTCAACAATCTTCTCCTTTTTGATAATGACAAAACCTTGATAAAAATATCACAAGTAAAATTCAAATAATGTGATATTGATGAATACTATGACATGCAATGTAATGAAAAATAAATTGCTCCCTCTTACTCAATGCATAAAATAAAAATGCTCCCCCTTAATGTATGCCGAATTAAAGAAAAATTAAAAACACAGGCCTTCTAAGAATTCTGCAGATTACTTTTAGACTGATACAAATATTAAATAGAAATTAAAATTTAAGCACAAGTCTACCAAGCTAATTTTTACGGTCAAGCTAATATGACCATGATGATTCTTGCAGAATAAAACATAGTGGATTCTACTCATTGAATAAAAAAGCTATCAAGAACAGACCAAGTGAGAAAGAATCACAAGGCAATAAACAGAAGTACATAACAAGAAATAGGCAATAAAATCGCAAAAATATAACAAACAATAAACACTACTTATGCATTGATCACAATCAAAGCACAATAGTTTAGAAACAAAATAGGCATAAGCATAAGTACTAACAAAACAACAATAATAATAAGCAAGCATATCTACTATCCTACTCCCCTTTTTTGTCATTAGCAAAAAGGATCAAATAAAAGAATAAAGGGGGGATGTGAATAAAGGCTAGCACAAACACAAAAAGTAAATTAAAAGGTCCATAATGCCAAAATAGTAATATAGCAAGAGTTGACTAAAAGTTCTGTGGAGCTAAAATGACATAGACATCCTCGGGATTATCCTTGGAGCCAAAATCTCTAGGTTGGACTGGCTTAGAGCGAAGGACAGAACTAGCGTGAGTAAGGCGCTTGGGAGGAAGAGAAGGCTTGGGAGAAGGAGCTTCACACTTTGGGACGCGAGTTTGGGTAGAGGAACTTGGCTTGGCAGCAACAGGTGGAGGAGAGGCAGCAAGTAAGACTGCATGCTGAGTAGGAGTAGAAGAGGCAGGTCTGGGCTTGTGGTCGAGAGACCTTAGGAGGCTGGATTTTAAATAGGAAGGCTGAGAGGGCTACTTTGCATGCCTGGATATGGATCTTAAGCGAGTGGGTCACAGCACTAATCAACTTAGCCCTTACAGCTTCCAGAGTATCATACTTAACAGCTTGTGCCAAATGCAATAGAGGATCAGAAGCGCTGCGTCCAGAATGTTTTTCAGATTCAGAAACTGATTTCTGAGGGGAGACTGATTTTTCTGGTGAAACTGATTTTGGAGTCAGGTTTAGGTTCAAGAGCTGATTTTCTAAGAAGGTGTTTTCGGTGGAGTGGATGACATCTTTCTGTGATGTAGTACTGAAGACCAAATCACTGTCCGGTGATGTAGAGCGCTTCACACTTACAGATTTTTCAGTACTACTTTCTTTCTCATTAAGCTCGGCCTCTTTCTTTTTCTCCATTTTCATCCGTTTTGTCTTCAATGCAAAGCTCTTTGAAATTATCTCAGTATCACCAACAGAAGTGTACATCTCATCATCTAACATAACATTTAGATGCTTGAACAGAGGAGTGAGAGCTATGGCATAGGGCCAGCCCTTTGCCTTAGTCACACTTATCATGAACGTCATCATGAGATGGAACAAATTCACTCTCTTACTATTCATAAGATGCCACAAGATACAAAGTTTGATGCTACTTACATAGTCAAATCTTTCCGCTTTTGGTGCCAGGAAGTGAGTAAGAAATTTGTGTCCAATGCGCAAATCGGTAGGCAAGGTGGCAGAGCTTACAAATTCGGACTCCTTCATCTTTGGATTCCCTGTAATTTCCCGTTTGAATTTATTTTCATCAAAGCCACTAACTTTCTTGAGATTGGCCTTCCTAGAGATTTTTGCACCCTTGTTTGGAATCTTATAGATTTTGGCTAAGTCATCAAGAGAAAGGGTGTAAGCTTTTCCTTTTAGAGTCACCTTGATCTTTTCATTCTCAACCACTTGAATCGACCCATAGAATTGCCGAACCAAGTTCTCATAAACAATTATCATCAACTTGATAAATTTAACCTATGTTTATCTTTTGAACCATTCTACAAACAACAAATTATTCTCTTTGAAATACTCCCAATCGATTGTCTTTGGAGGGATGATTCTGTTTAAGGAAATTTTGAGTTCTATCCCTTTTTCTTTTGGAGTTTTGCTGAGTTTGATCCCCTTTTCTTTTGTAGTTTTGCTTTTCTCTTCCTTGAGTTTCAATCCGGTCACTGTCTGCTTTTTTGATTTTTCTCTTGACTCTATCTTTGTCTTATTCTTTTTGCGATTGGAATCGCTTGATGATGAGGAAGTCGATCATTTGCCTATTGATAGATTTTGATTGCTGGTAGGTGATGTGGTTTCAGTTTTCAGAGAAGAGAAGAAATGATTTTAAGGTTACACTTGAAGAAGATGAGTTAGATTGAAAAATAAAGTGTGAGATGAGTGGTTTAAAAGAGGAGTGAACGGTTACCAAGAGAAGGCATAATAAAAAATAAGGAAGAAGGTGGGTAGTTATCAAGAAAAAGCACATCTGTCTATGAAAAGAAACAATAAAAAAATGTTTTACTCAAATACCCATAGATAGTTACTACAGAACCAAAAACTCAAGGAAGTCTAAGTGTGCAAGTTAACTAAAAGAACCAAAAGTTAATTTTTGTCAACTCATGCATGACTATAGGGTCCTTTCATTTCCTGCATGTGTTTATTTTAGTCAATATCCAATGGGTAGTTATAAGAACTTGTGGTTATCGAGAAAAAGAGACATGAATATTTAGGATCACTTTTTGAATATAAAAGGACTTGCTTGACCTAACGAAAACAAAGCCACAACAAAATAAAAAAATATAACAAATAAATATCATTGCATGTAGCGGTTTTCAAGAGAGAGGTTGGTACCAAAGGGCACTTTGAATTTTAAAAAAATATTTTCTCCGGGAAACAATGAAGGCAAATTTATTCCAATAAGTAATCATCATTGCACACATAACCCAATAAAAAAATGCTTAAATAATACCCATGCATTAAAATATTCAATTTATATAAAATATTCATTCAATCCAAAAAGCATTCTACATATATCTTAGGAAGGCACCTACGAAAAATACAAAAGAAATAATAAAGAGAACAAAACAAAAAAATAAAAATAAAAAATGCAGTCTTGCATGCATATGCATGGTAAATATAAGCATGATGACGGAATAAACAAAAGAAAATAAATGTGCATAGAAAGTATATAATGACAACTATAAAATAAAGTAAAAGTGCAAGTATGCATGCACATGCAAACGTAAGGTGCTATATGCAACTAATGAAGGATGCAGTGCAAAATGACTAAGTAAGCACAAGTAAAACTGCAGATAAAAAAAAATCAATATGAAACTCTAAGATTCAAGATTCATCAAACCCAACTATCTTCTAATTCTGAAAAATTGATCTTCACTTAAAGGCTTTATAAAGATATCAGCAAGCTGATTTTCAGAAGAAACAAAAATCAGTTTGATGTCCCTATTTTGAACATGATCTCTTATGAAGTGAT
>CATIWO010678228.1:0-12916 GCA_949673435.1 Macaranga tanarius | reverse complement strand
ATTTATTTTATTAATATAATGAGAAAAAAAATCAATTTGTATAAAGTATATAAATTAATGAAAAAACCCTCTACCTAATTAAAAAGTTGAATTTATACATAATTATTTAAAATATATAATACAAACATTCATATTGTCCTAAAATAATAATAAATATATGATACAATTTTCAATACCACGTTAAATTTCTATGTAGTTCAACATCACTTGTTGAAGTTGGACGATAACAATTTGTTAGCCATTCACAATAAGTATCTCTACTGATGCATTCCTGATGATATGTAATATAACGTTCAACATGCATTTTATATTCAAGTTGGCTAACATCTTCAAGAAAATCCTTTTGGTAGAAAAGTAGAGAAAAAAATCATTATTTTCATATACATTTTGACTTGTTGAGACTCACCTAGATATGGAACTTGAAATTCATAACATTGATCATGCATATATGATTATTGATGTTCGTGTGGCATAGCATATGCATTTGATGGAT
This sequence comes from Macaranga tanarius, assembly GCA_949673435.1. Classification (NCBI taxonomy): domain Eukaryota; kingdom Viridiplantae; phylum Streptophyta; class Magnoliopsida; order Malpighiales; family Euphorbiaceae; genus Macaranga; species Macaranga tanarius. Next base: position 12,423 of record CATIWO010678228.1, on the reverse strand, counting down.
CATAACTAGATGAGTGAGATTGAGACTAACTGTTTTGAAAATTTTTCATTCCATAATTATCTGAAAATGTAGAATATGACTCATGTATTTTTATGCACGACCAAAAAATATGTAAAATTTTATTGTTCACATTTGAAAAATATAATTTATAATTGTGCTATTGAATTTACTCATTTGATATTTCAAAAACTTTTAGTTTTCTATTTCTTTCGTCTAAATTGTCTTACACATGCATTTTTTGGACTTAAGTTATTGTAAAAGTAACAAAATCTTTTTTTTTTTTGTACATTTCATTATTAACGATATATGATATAAAAATTATCACAAAAAATAAATAATTGATTTACTAAGTTTTTGTAAATTTTTTATTTATGTAAATTATGAGGTTACCAATTTTTTCACTTTATATAAAATCGATATATCCATGGATATTTCAAATATTTCGATGATATATTAGATATATCGTTGTTTTCATTATGACTTCTTTCGAGATGGAAACATTTCCTTAAATATCGTGGATATTTTCCGATATCACGATATTTCATGCGAAATATTGTTAAAAAATATAGTTTATTATTTTTACATCAAGACCCGTGAATATATGATATATACATCGATATATCCACTGATACATGGATATTTAAGTCTATGCATATACGTGCAATGATGCTTCTGCGCTTTCTCTTTTAGTCTTTTCTTTTTTTTTAAAATAAAAAAATGTTTAAAACAAGTGGTCATAATATTTAATGTAATTTTGATTTTTAAATAAAGTACTAAAATTTTTTCAGTGTTTATAGCAAGAGAGAGTAATCCTTAAAATAGAGAATATAGCTTATTATTTTTTCAGATTAAAAGATGAAAATTTTGAAAAAAAAAATGTTTTGACATTAATATAAAAAATTTTTGGGTAAAAAAAAAGAATGGTTTATGTAGGTTGAGTCTTGATGATTACTTTTTAATTAAAAAATAACTACTTTTTAGATTCTTATTTTTGAATAATAATTCATCTTATGTTAATAATAATAATAATAATTTTATGAATGGGTGTGTCATGTCCCCGATCCAGTGTATGCGTGTGTTTGTATGTTTTGTTATTTTTAAAAATAAAAATAAAAATAATAATAATAATAATAATAATAATAATAATAATAATAATAATAATAATAATAATAATAATAATAATAATAATTTAAGTTAACGTATTATTACTATGATAAGAGATGATATCGTGTAGCACGAGCCTCTATTTTCATTCTCTTTTTGCATTTTAATTAATTCCTCTTTTCATCATGCAAAAGAATTTACAAGGTGTTAGTTATTTAATTCTAACTTATCGATTTTATATTTAATGTTTACATCACAAAATACTATTTATTATTAAATAAGTAATGCAAAAAAACAACAATATTCTCTACCCGTTAAAAGAAAAATCAAGAATATTTTTTAAGTGCATTCTAAAATTTTATTTCTAAATATGGCAACTTGATAAATTACATGCTTCCAATTATTTAGAAAAAAATACAATTTCAATTATCATATAAAATTTGATTCAAAAATATATTCACTATATATATATAGTCATTCTACAGTGCAAATGGTTGTATCTATACAACTGAAATTAAGACCGTTAGATTAAAATTTAATTAATTATAACCATTGATATATTTTACAGGTATTGATACACTAAGATAATTAATGGTTGTAATTAAATAAAAATTAATCTAACCGTTTTAATTTCATTTGTATAGATACAAACGTTTACACCGTAGCAAAAGCCATATATATATATATATATATATAGCAAGAGCCATATATATATATATATATATATATATATATCATTAGATGAAAATATTGCTTTTCCTCTCTTCCTATGTGCCTCTCTTATATCCTTACTATTTTTTCCTTTTTCAAATATTGCTTATATTTTTCTCAATCCTACTGTTGTTTTTTTCTTTTTATTTTGTTTTGCTAATAAATATGGATTCAGTAAGTTAACACTTTGTTTTGTTATTGTTATTGTTTTCTGTACTAACAAATATGGATTCTGTCATTGTTAATTTTTATTTGATAGGATTGAGTTCCTTCAGTGGATGCATCAATAACTCTTCCTATAAGATTTTTTAGGGGATCCATAAGATTTATCGAATTTTTATGCAAATGTAAAATAAGCCAGAGACCTATTTTCATTATTTATACTATGAGACTCTTTTAAAAATTAGATTAAAGATTAAAGATTAAAGATTTAATTTAATTTATATGATTAAACGCTGAGTACAACACTATTAATACAATTGAAAATTGTATTTTTTCTTATCACGTTCTATTAATACAATTAGAGAATATTACATAAAATTATTGTCATAATCATTCAAATAAGGTAATTAAAATTTGTATTTTTTATCTTATTATTAATTATATTTTTATTTAAAACATATTTTTATTTTTTATAATAAAAATTTACAATTTTTTTAAATGAGTTAGCCAATAATGGTCATTAGCCAATGATTGAGTATAGAAAATTTGAAATAATAGAGCAAAAAAGCCTCTCTCCATCATGCAACTCAATGATTTAATTTTTTTTTTAAAATAAGCAATATCCTATTTTATATTTGGGGAATTTGTACTTCTTGATGTAATTGTTAGCCTTCCAAGAATGCACAAGGAATCTTGCCCTGTTAGGTCTTGAGCATCTGGAAAATGTTTGGCCTATGATAGAAGCATATATAACAAAATAAAATTATAAAATATAACAATTGAACAAAGTTTGCATATATAATTGAAGACTAGTGGATTAATTAATTACAAAGTGAACAATAGAAACCTAGTAACATTGACAATTGGCATGTGTTCCTTTGTCGGGTATTTTGTGTGTGGATCTACTAACCTAGTTTTCTTTTCTCCATGCTAATACATATGAATAAACCTTCCCTACTGATCTATAAAAGAATATAATTTATTAATTCTAATTATTGTATTGGAGAAACAAGTTGATTTTATCGTTAAAAGCTGTGGTTAATCATGATCCATTAAAGAGTGTCCCATCTACCTTGAAAAAATCCATTAATTTGAATCCTAAAAGAAGGATGTCGGCATAGGTTTAAAGCTGAGCTTAAAAAAATTGCATTGTTTTGTCCCTCAAAAAGTAATCACTAATGACCATAATGATTTTTGTCTCCTTATTGTGGAATCAAAGAACACTAACAAATGTTAATAATTTGCCATTAAGCAAGTATTTTGGTTGTCGCCCATTTTATGCTTTAATCTATCAAATCTTAATCAAAAGTGATGGCCTTCCTTTTGTCTTTTACAATAAAATCATTGCCTGTTGTTGATTAAGCATCAATTAAAAAACATATAATTAATCTTTGATTTTGCAGCAAATACAGCAATTTCATACCTGTTCAGAAAAAGAATCCAAAGTTGCCAATGCATTTTCAGGGCATTTATTCTTGTTGATGTTTTCACCATTTAGAAAGAAGCATACAGAAGCACAAAATTTATTCTTTAGTTAATCATTTACCTCAACTTGATGCCAAATTCTAGAATCCTTGTCAGGCCACCTCCTGTTCTCGTTGCCTAATCTTTTTCAGGCTTCTTGTGATTTGTCCAAATTAAGTGTCAATCGCTTTTACTTCTCTCAAATCTCAATAATTAGCTTAAGAGCATCACCATCAATAATCACCGAAGAAATATATCAATTTTTGCTTCGGTCGCCCTCAACATAAATCTTGAAAGAGAGTATTTCAATTTACTGATGGTTACCTTCTTGTATTTTTCCGAGTGATAAATGAAATTTTATCTTATATTCAAATAAAACATCAAACTTGAAAAATAGATATTTGTGAAGCATATTTAATACACAAACAAATCAAATTTTCTGCATGCTTATGAACATTTCTCCCTCAGTTATGTTTTTGCTATTATACCGTCATTGCTACATGAACAAAAATTATTAGTACTGCAACTGCCAAATTTATTAACTTGATGCTACCTCAAATAAGTGGCTATGATTTCACATTGTTTCATTGATAGTCAGGACCAGAATAACTCAAAACCTAGAATTAGAAAATAAATTTTCCCTTAAGTTCCCATGCCCACTTTTAGTTTAAAAATTTTAAAATTCACAACCTATTGTTTAACTTTTTTTTAATTAATTTATATATTTATTCAAGAAAAAAGGCAGACCGAGCAAGAACTAAATTACATCACAATTTAAATAAGCACTGTGAAATTAATATCCAATAACACTGAAATATAGCCACATATTTTTTGAACAGAGATATAGTCCTGTGTGACTAATAATTTCTCCCAATTCTATAGTAAAGTCATATTTATTGGTAAGCACATACCCAACAAAAGAAATCCAAATTGAGGCTACAATTGTAGCCAGGGTTCAAATCAAACATCGCTCAAATATCAATATCAACAAAAGATGTTAATTCTAATGTCACCAATAGGAGACTGCTAACCTAAACAGACTTGACAAAAACAACTTTATTTTCGATTCAACTAAAAGTAGGATGTCATCACAGTTGTTAGATAGTGGTACCAAATTCAAATAATGAAAATTTCACAAGAATCCAAGTAGTTGACAGACAAAATCCTCGTCAATTGAGAATTGTCATTTGGCTTCTTTTTTTCATTTCCAAAGGCACAGCCACAAATGTATACAACGAGTAAAATAACCTCTCAACAGGTTTTTATTTACATAACTACAATTGTGTATTGCTATAAAACCCAGAAGAAATTTCCTTCATAACTATTCCGGAGGCCAAAAATGGATAATAACCTAAACTGAAAACTAATCGAAGTTAGAATAATTTTTTTAAGGGTACATGTACAAATTTCTGTTAGAAAGACAAAATGGGATTATCAGCACTCCCGGGCAATAATCGAAGGTGGTTACTGCCTGCTAGCATCCATATGAGCTTTGCCAGAAGATTTCCAATGATATGTTCACCAAACAAAGATTGGAATGACTTGCAAATTTTCTAAAACTAGAACTAGACCAACCGAACAAGCCATTCAGCATAAGAAAAAGAAAAAAAAAAAGGCGTCCAAATACAACCCCACCGTCAAGCTCTCAGATGAAACTGACCCTACCATGAGGTCCAAAATGGCAGACAAACAATTCAATCATTCAGATCAGCCAACATGTTATAATGGCAAATATCCCCACCATTTTTTCCCAAATAAACTCAAACCACCCACTCTGGATTCCCTCCTTCCATACTAACAAGCCAAAGAAAGTTCTATAAAAGGTCCCACGGCACCTCCATTATAAAGAGATAATATCTCTAATTAGCCTCTGCTAACACGACTTGCATTTCTTTTTATGGACTGGCAGACAATAATTTCTCAAAGTAACAAATCAACAAATTGTAAGATTAAACTGGGTATTCAGATAAGCTAACCTCGGCCACTTGCTCATCCCAAGCTGGATTACATTGTAACCACACAACTCTTTCCACTTTTTATGACATAATTTCATTCCAGCACACCCCTGATATCCGTGCAGGGCCCAGCCCGTATCCTCAGACATCCACCTACACTGCATAAATCACTTAAATCTGGACTTGCTGCAACTGTTCATGCTGCCATATTCACCACTGCTTTAAAGCCCATGCACTGCCACATTTGTTGGATACCTATGGAAGGGGTGTTATAATTTCCAACCATGGGTATGAATTCTGATTGTCTGAACCACTGCAAAGCCCCTAGAATATCATATGGATACAGGTAACCCATAATTATGGAATGATCTAATTCGTCCATCCCATCCTGCAGTCACAATAACTAGACCCCAAGCATGAGAAATTGCTGTGTTCTGACGTGAAGTTTCTAGAAATTTGCAATGGGATTTGCTCATTCCTGATGACGCAGAAAGAGGGCTTGACGTAGGAAGCTTTTCCTCTGGCCAAGTTGCAGAACCTTTGGGATAGGATTCTAGAAAATACTCTTGGCCCAGAGAAAAACTAGCTGGTGAAGAAAATGGCATTACTTCTGGTGAATACTCATTTGAGACATGACATCCCCATCCATTTTCCAAGTTCGTGTGTCTCAAGCCACTCCAAGGTATTGCAACGGATGCATTTGCGGAGAAACGCTCAAACGATCTTACCTTTTTTGCTTGCATAGAAACATGTTCTTCTTGATTAATACAATTCCACACATATACATTGGAATCCTTGCAAGCTGAGATGATATGCTTTCCATCTGATGTAAGAGATGCAGACATTTGGATTGATGCATTTTTTAGACCTAAAGGAGGACAAAGAAAATTTTAAACAGTAAAAAAATGCAATTGTTAATAAATCTTGCTAGTAAAATATGACCATCGGAAACAAAGATACTTTTGTGTCATGAAAGCTAAGAATAAGAAAGACAGATACCCTTGTATTTGCCAATTACATTAAAGCCTTGAACAATTCTGACTTGTGAATCAGCACAAGTCACCATTACTTTTGTTGAGTCTTGTGGGAAAAACTGAAGTTAAATACAAAATAAAATAAAATAAATAAACCAGCATATACAGAGAGAAGAAGCATCACTTAGGGCTAGGCTGCAAGTGAGAAGACAAATACCTGGAAGCCAGTTATGGTTTTGCAAGGTGATTTCTTTTTACTGCGTAAGCATATCTCAGCATCCAAATGCAAATGACTGTCTGAGCCAACCAAAACAAAAACATGCTGCTTAATGTGTATATTATTCTTGACATTCATTCATCTAAAATGAAGGTAAATCAACAACAAACTATATTTCAAAATTTGAACATTAAGCAATCTACATGATTTCATAAAAGGTTCTAAACAGTCGGATTTGCACTCCATAGCCTGCCTAGCTGATAACTTCAGCTTCTATTTAATAGGGACTTTGACTTGTAAATTCTTCAGAACAAGCATGCTATTCTCTACTAGCATGAGATATCCTTGAAGCATGAAAGATGCAAAAAAATCCAAAGAAAATTTACAATGACAAAAACTAATACAAAAAGCAGTAAAGACCGCTTAAATCAACCACTCAGAAATAACATATAGTAGTGAAACAAAATAAAACCTTACAGCAAAAACTACAAAAATCATATAAAATTAGGACTTAAAGAAATATCCATGCATTGACTTTTCAACAGGCATATATGATACAGTCAAGTGACTAAATCCACAATGAAAACAGAGCATCTCCCGACCAGTAAATGCTCTAGAGACTGAGGTAGATGCCAATTATCTGAATTTATACCTGATATATTATAAAAGCGACAATTGCCACCTATGGAGCCAACAATCCCTCCCTGCACAAAAATGACAGTAATTTTTCCATTAGTATACTTAACCAGAACACATCCTTATGGCCAAATGATGAAAAAAGGAAAAAAAAAAAAAAATAGCAGCCCACCTGCCCATCTGGATGATAACAGACTGCAGTAACTATTTCTTTTATATCAGTCCAATCAACAACTTGGCAACCAGGAATTGCCCAAATGCGAACTTTTCCATCTATGGAACCACTCATGAAGTAATTATTGTCCACAGGGTTAAACTGAACACAGGTCACTGCGCGGATCAGGGAAGGGGAAAAAAATCAGAAAAAAAGAAATTATCTATAAGATAATAGCAAGGCTGAAAACATAACCAAATATGCCAATGTTGAGTAATAAATCAATTGACAACTTATAATTAAGATGAAATCCAAAATCAGCCACAGGCATACCATAATTACTATGTGAAAAGACTCTGAGACAATGATCGCTTCCTACTTGCCATAGACGAACCGTTTTATCCTCTGAAGCTGACAGCAAATGCTGCACCAACAACAGAGAAACTAGAATCTTAATTTGTACCGAGTACGCATTTATTTTAAGGTTGTTTAAAGAAAATATGCTACTACAAAGCAACTTACATGATCCTTTGACCAGGAGAGATCCAAGATTTCTCCTTTATGCCCATAGAACTCGTGCATAGGTTTCTCCAATATGCGAAAAACTTTTGGAGGGAAAACGACACAAGCAGAATCTGATGTTTTCCTCAGGCTCCTTAATTTAGCTGTTTTCTCTTTATCAATAAAAAGAGGTTTCAACTCAGACAGATGATTGACAGTGAAGTATACACAAGATGGATCTATTTCTGGAATGTCAAGCTCATTTGATCTCTCATCTTCCAGGACACGCCACAATCGCACAATCCTGTCTTCTCCTGCACTTGCAAGGTACTGTCCATCAGGACTGAATTTCATTGTCCGAATTGAACCCTCATGGGCCTGAATATCTTGCCCCGCATAAAGAGCAGAGAGTTCCTTTGTCCGCTTCCCAGATTGCCGAACCTTAACTCTCTGCACCCTGTACTGCAGGACTGTATCATCATCATGCCTCAGTTTTTCAGCTTCCCGCTGCTTATCCACAACACAAGCTATAGACCGTAATCTATTCAACCACCTCTTCTTAGCAGGTTTTGGGGCACCCATCAAGTTACTTGATTTTACAATTTCCTTCTGTATATGTTGTTGAAATGATGGAGATGACCCAGAAGTGTTCTCAGATTCCTCGGCTATCACAGTATGTTCCAAGTTCACTTCATCATCGCACACCATTCCTCCACCATTAGTCCCTTCCCTACATATGAAACTCCTACTTGAGCCCAACTCTTCCAACAAATTGGAGTTATCATCAGACCAACACGACAATGTAGACCGAGTTGAACAAAACTCATCCTGAAAAATTGACTTCCTCAAGACAGCCCCACTGCTTTCTATAATCCGATCAATCTCTCCCTCCACGCAACAAACTTCAACTGAACTCCTATTTGCAGTTTGATCTAAACCCACGCGCATCCAATTTAAGAACCTACTACGCCGCTCCTCAACACTTCTGGGGCTCTTCCTCCATACTTCAAAATAAGGACTGTTTGGAATTGAATTATCAGCGCTAGAATGGGAATCAACAATATCGGACTTTGCATCAGAAATTGATGCAATGTCCTCATGTGCATCAAAAAAATGATATTCTTCTTCACTCAAGCTACCCATTATTCTTTGAGTTCAACCCATGAAATCCCACCTCAAGGAACCAACTTTTTAAGCAGGGGGCAATGTGCCACAATCTAAATTCCCTCAGCACAAGCAATCCCAAAGAACTAAAAAAACTAAAAAAATAAAATAACAAAACAAATGCAAACACAAAATCCAAGATCAGTATAACAGAAATGATTTTATATTAAATCAAACAGCAATGATAAAAGAACAAAAAAATAAAACAAAAACCAAGAGATCCAACATGGATCCCAATCCACACCCATTGAACCTGGTCCTCCAACTAACAAAAGTTCTATGATTTAATACCAAAAAAAAAAAAAAAATCCAAACCCAAACTTTAAAAACAAAATAAACAATACCCAAAAGTTGTCTCAGAAAACTAAAATGAACCCAAAACTTTTTAGCAAACAAAAGCGAAAAATGAAACCAGCACACAGAAACAAAAACTCATTAACCAGAAATACAAGATCATTTGATTGCATTTAAAAAAGTGACTCAGAATTATGAGTTAAATATATGAGAAAGTTGTTTTACAATGAAATGAGAACCTGAAATCATTAACAAGAGAAAATTTCCTTACATGGGTTTATTCGTTTGAGATGATGAGGGCATTAGATCGAAGCATTTTTTTTTTTTCTTTTTTTTTTTTTTTTTTTGTCTTTAGGAAGGACTCTCTCTATTCTCTCAAACACACGAGAAGAAGCCAAGAGAAAGCGAAGGGAACACTGGAACAAAAACCCAGATATAATAATACAAAAATTAATTAATTAAAAAAATAATGATCAGAGAAAGGGTAAAACAGGAAGTGGCATAATTTTCCTTGATAGTCGTGAACGGATGGCCCAAGAAACGAGATTTCGAGAGTGGCCTCGCTCTTCCTTTCTACAATAACTTACAATAACCCAGAAAGGAATGGGAGTTCATCTTTTATATGGTTCGTAACAGTTAAAGCCAACGGTAAAAATTTTATATATATAAAATTTATTTTATAATATAATATATTAATGATGATAAAAATAAAATAATTATAAAGTAAATAAAAAATAAAATAATTATAAAATTTCTCCAAATGTATATATTCACATACTAACAAAAAAATTCAATTAATTTTAAAAAAATAAATAAAATAAATAATTCGATTGTTAAACTAAAAAATATATTGAAAGAAATAGTTTAGTAGTTACTTCCTTCTGCTGTTATTATTTGTGAAATTATTTTTTAGTTAATATAAAAATGATTAACTATACCTTATAACTTTTTATTATTGTCAAAAAAGGTATAGTTTTTTATTAATAAAAATATATTTATTTTTTCCATATTTAAACCGGATAATTTTTTATTAAGAAGAAATTACATAAATAGTGTTTTAATTTTTTGGTTTTTGAGTTTAATTTTTTTCAATTAAATGTCTAAACCAGCAAAAATCTTATAAAATAGTATCTTTAGCAAATTTCATAAGTTAAAATAATTATGTGTCTCATTTTTAAACTATAAATTGATTTTTGTTGGAATTCTGGTCGGGTTCGCCCATGACGGATTGAACCGAACCGAATAATTATTCTATTTATATTATATTTGTTTATATTATAGTTTATTATAATATAAAGTTAATTAAATATAATTGTAACCCTTGGAAGAGTTATAACCCTTGGAAGAGTTACAACCCTTGGAAGAGTTACAACCCTTGGTATATAACTTGTATATATACATATCATTTTAATGATGAAAGAAAAAATAATAGATATATTCCTCCCTACAAAAAACAGAAGAATTCTCTGCATATTAAAGAAACAAAAAGGAAGTAAATTGGGTTGTGGAAATCATAGTGCAAATTTTAATAATTTGCATATTGATTTAGCATTGAAGATTTAATCAAACTTTTGTAGAATCATCAAGAGGTTAGTGTTCCAAACTTATTTTAGTTTATAATTCCGCAAGTTTACATTGGTATCAGAGCCATGATTGATGATTCTCATGACTTTTGGTTGATTAAATTTGTTTTTGGTATTTATATACTTGATATTTATGTTTTGATATATAGTTGAGAGAGCATCTTTGTGCCTATTTTCGGACTTGTATACTGTGTTTGATGTCATGAATTTTTACATATTTTTAAAGTTCATAATGCAAGCTTTAAAACGGTATAAAGAACACAAAATTTGGACTTCTGTAGAAAAAGTTATGATGTTGCAAAATTGGCCCCTTGAAATTGTAAATTCTGAAAAAATATTTTATGTTTGGGGCAGCGACTTTGGCATTTTTTTTCGTGTTCCTAATGCTGTTTTCAGACAGTAATACCTATACCATTTTAAAGTAGGAATTGTCATCTTTCCAATGATATAAAGAACACATAATTTGGAGTTCTGTACACAAAGTTATGGTGTGTCAAAGTAGTGATGTTAGATGGATGAAATCTGGAAATTAGGGTTCTTAAGGTTGAAGATGGTTTTTAATTCACTTCCTATAACAAGAGTTTGAACTTCAAACTCATATTTATAAGTATTTAAATTAAAATCTAATTGCACCATTGAACTCAGAACAGTCAAAAATGGGGGGGTAGAAAATTTTTCAGAGACGGAATCTCTCTCCAAGGCGGAGCGTGTCTTACACGCGCCTCGTGCGCGAGTGGACTTCGTCTGGCTGCTGTGTGAAGCCAGCCAAAACAAATCCCACATGCGTTGGCGGCGCGTGTTGGCGCGTGCGGACAATTTCGGAGGCGGTTTTTGACGCCGCTACCACCAATGGACTCCATATTTTTTGTAGAATTTTTCTATATATTAAAATTATTTTTCTGATTATTAAATTATTTCTTTTATAATTTTATTTTTGAGTAAAAGAAAATTTAAAATAAAATTATTTTGATTTAGAAAAATTCTTAATAAATATTAGTAATTTTATAATATTTATATTTGATTGAGTTGAGGTCCAGTGGGAGAAAATTAAATTTTAGAAGTATGAAAATTAATTTTTAAGTTATTTTAGTAACTAAAATATAATTTTTTTAATTGAATTTTTATTGAAAATTTCATAATAAATTGTATGTATATCCGAAAATTATACTTCCGGTCTTGAAAATTTTCTAAAATTAAGGAGAACCTCTCTGGATATTATTTGTTTTATGATTGTGTTTTGAGTTCATATTATTATTATTTTTTGTATGTCTTATATATTTATTATGAAGTATTTGTTTAATTGTGAATTATTGAATTGTTATGTCATTACTTCATAATATAGGTATTCTATGATTGGTAGAATTCATAGGAATTCTCATCTAGAATTATGATTGACGTAATTTAAATTAAATTATTAAATTTTGACATATGAAAAGAATGATGATTGGGAACATAGTGAACTTTCTCATTTAATTTATATGAAAATATTTAATAATTTAATATT
>CATIWO010678195.1:0-19624 GCA_949673435.1 Macaranga tanarius | reverse complement strand
TATATATATATATATATCACTTAAATAGTTCTTGAGAAGTGATATATATATTATTATATTGATAATTACTTATTGAGTCGCAAGCTCACCCCTTTGCAACTATTTTTCAGGAAATAGTTAGTAAGAGCTTGACGCGTGATTGGTTGGTGACTTCCGGAGGCTGAGGTGTGCTTGGTGAACCATCCTTCATTCTCATTTGTCATGCATCATCTTGCATTTGGTATTGATGCCATTTATAAATTGGCGATATGTAATGTTTGAGTTGTGAATGTTTATGCAATGTATATGAGAGCATTGGATTGTGAAGTTTATGTTGGAAATGCACTTTGAGTGTGCATATGTGTTTGAGATAGTGGAGTTTGTGTATAATAATTATGAAGTATGTATATATATATGGTTAGGTAATGTTAATGTTGAAATTGCACTAAGTGATGTGCACGGGAACAATGTCATATGATGTCTATATATATATACATGAATGGAGAAATTCTTGCAGATATTGTGATTGTGTTAAATGTATGCATATTATTTGATAGAGTGGTTGGTACATATATATGTGTATAATAAGCATGCACTATATTGTGTATGCACATAAGTATGGATTATGGAGTCGTGTATATGGAAGTGTTGATTGTAAAGAGATTGAATATGTGTTGTTGTAGCTTGATTTGGTTAAAAGTCATGTGTTTTAACATCACAACCTAATTCAAGGGCATTTTAGTTAATTTATATAAATTAATTCAGCCCATGTGTCTTCATAAAAGTTGTAGCCCTCTGAGTTACCTTTATGTAGCATTTTGAATCACTCAAATCTGAGTTCTGTAGAGAGAGTTATGGTCAATAGAGTGCGATATGGTCTGTAGGCCATGCACGCAGACCTTCAGACATGGCCATGTGCCAAAGTAACACAGTCGTGCGGTCCCAGAGGTCTGGAATCCGAGCTCTCAGGCGATGGCGCACGGCCGTGTGATTTCCTCGCACGGCCATGCGCGGCCTATTTTTAGAATTTTAGTATTTTGACCATAATTTAAGTTTTAGAATTCCAAATGAGGTGTGGTTTGAATCTATGGAAACTTTAAAGAGTCCTTTACAACTTTTATGTATTAAAAATTTTCAAAATCCACTTCTAAAATAGTAAAAAATGGCCAGATATTTTATTGCTCACATTGATTTACAATTAGCCATGTATGACCTTTAAGTGTTCAAAACTTCATAACTAATTTTGTACATTTCCAAATTGAGTGATTCAAGTTGGAAATGAAACTAGACTCATAAATAAAGATTTTTTAATGGTTTACAAATGCATTTTTCAACTCGATTTTATATATGGTTATATAAGTTTATACTCTGTTGGTTTTAAGCTACATTCGCATAAGTATGTATTTTGTGGTTGAGTTTGATGTTGTTGTGCATTGCATACTTATATGATTTATGTGATGAGTGTCAAGGTGCATGGAATATGGTTGTGTTCTTGAAAGAATTTATTTTCTTTCTAATTGGAACACGTGTCGGACGGGTTTGAGGCCTTGTGTTACGGGTCTCATAGATATGCTTTCCAATACTTAGAAAGCTCTCTCTAGAATTTTTACACTTATTAATGTGCAAAATAGCAAATGGCTTTTCAATTGGATTAAATTTCATAAAGTCTTAAGCCATTTCTATGCCCTTATTTGATGAAAATGAATTTTCTTCATTTCTCCTTTAAGGAAATGCTTTTGCATTCACTTGATACTTCCTTACTAACCATTTTTTTAATTTTTTCATCAGGCGAAATGTCTTAACTTCTTTTAAGTGGAGTTCGAAGATTTTCATCAACCCTTTCTACTGATGCTTCTCCTGCTGCTCCTACTGAAGGCTAAGAAACCACCAACACTGTCCAAAAGGTATTTAGCATTCATTTTTCACTTTTGAAAGTTGCTTGTGAACAAAAAATTTCATTCTCACTTGGCCTTTACATGTAATCAGCTAAGCATAATAACTCTTTCTCCTACCCCTCAATTTACTTCTGTAGAATCAGATGACCTAGAGGTAACTTCATATTTGGGCTTGATTGTCTTTATTCTCCTTTTGAACACAACATATCCTTATTTACATTTTCCTTTAGGATATAAAGCTTACTATTGTAAGAGACTTCCCTTTGGATAATTGCCCCGATTTTCTAAAAATAAGGTAAAAATTCTACTTGCTTTAAGCTTTTTAATCCTTTTCTCTTTCCATAATAAGTCCAATACCTACCTTTGCAGGTCAATTAGGTATAGCAATATAAATGGAAACCCTCTCACACTCCTACCTCGAGCTTCTTCAGTCATTCCTAAGGAAGGACCTCCTCTTCCTTACTTGAGTTCTTCCACTCCTGATGTCTTTATGAGCCAAGAAGACTTTGAAGATCCTGCACATTTCCTCAGGTTTTAGATCAAACAAATGGATTCATGGAACCAATGGATAGACAGACTAGATCTTTCCTTTCAAACTCTTTGGTCAAGATTAGGAACAGAACAACTAATAAATATGTCCAAGCAAAAAAATGAATAACAACCCCAACTTGTCATTGCAATCCTCAAATTCTGGTCTCCTGCCTCTAACTACTTTATTTTTCCTTTTGGACATATAACCATTACCCTTCTAGATGTTTTCATTCTCACATGCCTTCCTATCCTTGGGGATGATATAGTCTTTCTAATTGATGACCTATAATACACTGCCTCTAACATATCCTCCATATACTATGACAGCTATAGTAATCTGATTAATGAAGTCCATTCTGGGGTTCCTACCTTTAAGGAACATATTGATTACTTAACAGCATTACTAACTTGTCACTAAAGTACCAACGGCGATATACCACAAGTCACCTAAGTGTAAAAACAGAAAGCACAAGCCCCTCATATTAAAAGCACTAAACCACATGGTAACTTTCTATATTTTTTCAAGAAATTATTATGCTTATAGAAAATATCTGGACCTTTTGAAAATATTAGAAACACCATCCTCGCAAATCAATGTTATAATGAACAAAGTTAATAATAGGTTTATATCTATAAACTCTAGAATCAACTTGGTATATAAATCTACATACTGGTTGGACTAATATTAGAACTAATATCTATATTTATGTTGACCATCTACTATTTTGTACATATTAGGCCATTTACAAAAAGTTCGTATACATGGGTAATGAGAATGTTACGAGAATTAAAAGGAAAAGGAAAAATTGATTTGTTATATATTAACTTTAGGAAACACCTTATCACATCATAGAGTACAACACACACTTGATATAAGAAACATTTTTGTTAATGATTCTCTTCTTACAAGAGATGGATATAAGTTATAATTATTTGAATCTAATAAAGTCATAATTAGTAAATATGAATGTAAAGGATATACCTGTGAAGGTTTATTGAAATAAAATGTAATGAATGCTAATTCTAATACTATTAATAATATTCCTGATAATCGTTCTCTCTATAATCTTGTTGTTTCTTCTAATATATGGTATGGTCGACTTGGACATGTTAATAGTGGTATAATAAAATGAATGATGAATTTAGATTTGATACATAAGATAAACATTGATTTATATGAAAATGTAAAATTTGTGTGTGCAATCTAAATTGCCTAGATATTCTTTTATACAAGCAAATGGAGAATTTGAAATTTTAGAATTAATATGTAGTGATGTTTGTGATATTCAAATTTATTCTAAGAATGAAAAAAAGATACTTTATTAATTTAAAAGGTTTCTTTAGATATTGTTATGTATATTCTATTCAAACTAATGATGAAGCTTTAAACTTTTAAATATGTTTATTTCGCATAAAAATGAAGTTGAAAATCAATGAAAAAACATAATTAAAATTCTTTGATCATATAGAGGTGGAGAATATAGATCTACAAAATTTTTAAACATTTGCAATGAAAATCAAATCATACACCAAACTTCTCCTCTATACTCACCCCATTCTAATGGTATAGTAGAAAGAAAAAATCAAAATCTTTATATATGATAGATTCTATGTTGAGCAATTCTTGGCTTCCAAATAATTTATGGGTGAACTAGTGAAGCAATATTGTAAACATGTCACTTTCTTAGAAGAATTCTTTACAAGAAGTCAGACAAGACTCCTTATGAACTTCGAAAAAATAGAAAATAATATTTAAATTATTTAAGAATGTGGATGTATTAGAAAATGTGAAAGTTTTAGAAACTAAAAGGAAAAAGAAATGTTTTAAAATAGTAGATGGAATGTTAGTTGGATATTCTCAAAATTGTATCACTTATAGAATACTAGTAATTAAATATGAGATTGTTGATGCCTTTGAGGACTTGGATAAATGGTTAAACCTCTAGTAGGTATTGTGGATGACCAAGGATTGAGTCCCCACCTTTTTGGCCCTTCCTCAATGTTAAAAAAGAAATTGTTGATATGAGTGTTAATACTATTTTAGATTCAAAAGAAATTAGATTTTTTTTGGATATATTAACAAATGAAAAATAAATTAACAACTCTAATTATATCCTCTAATTATAAACAAATACTATTAATGCAATAAAATAAAGAACTTAAATTATTGAATAAGTTTAGGACTATGAGAATTAAAAAAAAAAGGAAATAATATTTAGTGATGAATTGTATACATATCTTATCAAAGATAATCCTTTAACTTATGATAATGCTTTGCCTTCTATTGATTCTACCTTTTGGAAAGGACAATGAATATTAAAATAGTAAATAATAAAACTTGAATTTTACCAGAATTACTTAAAGGATGTAAACCAATAGCTTGTAAATGAATATTTAAGGAGAATTTTAAACCTAATGGCTCCATAGATAAAGTTAAAGTAAGATTAGTTGTCAAAAGTTTTATACAAAGAGAAGAATTTGATTTTTTGATACATATTCTCTTGCAAAAACAATTATTATAATTCGAGTTTTAATAGCACTAGTTTCAATATATAAACTTGAGATTCATTAAATAAATGTTAAATTTATATTTCTTAATGGTGATTTGAAAGAATAAATATATATGAAATACCCTGAAGGATTTGTGGTGTTTGATTAAAAGAACAAAATTTATAAGTTAGTCAAATCTTTATATATGCTAAAACAAGCCCTTAAATAGTAGCATGAAAGTTTGATCAAGTTGTCTAATGACACCAATAAATATGTACAGAGTGATGGTAAACGGATAGAATCTATCCAAAAATTTTGGCTAGAAAAGGACATTTAAAACATTTTACTTTCTTTGAATCTTTTCATTAAAATACTTTTAAAAGTAGGTGTTGATACCTAAAATTTAACAGTCAACCTTAGAAGGTTTGATGATGAACAACAATTAACATAAGAAAGCCCAAAAACCATTGTTAAAGCCTTAAAAGCATGCTTTGACCACCAAAAACCCTACTGACCTTTTGAAATGAGCAAAGTTCTAAGCTTTACACCTCAAAATGACCCCGAAACTTACAAAAGGCCCTAACACCCTAAAAAACCTCAAGTTTGAGTCCCAAAAAGCATGCACGTCTCTTGCCCATAGAGGAGATGTCTATGGGTGCGAGCCCTTAAGCAAGGGTGTCAGCCCATGGATATTGAATCCATGGGCATGCACCTTTAATTGAGGGCGCATGCTTTTAGTCTTCATGGGCGCACATATATGGTTAAGGGTGCTTCATTTTGGCATAAATTACTATAAAAAAGAGATTCTCTTATCTCATTTGGGACACACTCTAAACATACCAAAAACACTAAAAAAGTTATCTGTAAAAGGTTTAAGGCCTAAAACCCTAATCTAGGATACCCTGCCATAAGCTTTGGGAGCACATCTCGAGGAAACCCTACTAAGCTAAAAATCCTAACTTTCCTTTTTTAAGTTTAGACCGCTTTTACCAAATTAAGCCTTATTTTAGTCAAAGTATACTTCAAGAGGTAAATAATTTTACTTAAATCACATCATTCCATATTCTCGATAAAAATGACTTTGATTCATTACTTTGAAGCAATCTTGCTTCCCTTTTAATCAGGCCTAGCCAAAATAAGATGAGGACCTAAAAATAATCATGTAGCACATTTTTTTTAAATGAATTCTCTTTTTATACTCCTTATTTATTATTTA
This sequence comes from Macaranga tanarius, assembly GCA_949673435.1. NCBI lineage: Eukaryota > Viridiplantae > Streptophyta > Magnoliopsida > Malpighiales > Euphorbiaceae > Macaranga > Macaranga tanarius. The sequence goes on along the minus strand of CATIWO010678195.1, from coordinate 13,513 downwards.
GCTTGTGACTTGCATTGAAGTAGTTTGGATGAAGATGTTGGAGAAGTTGTGATGAATCCAAGAGTGTTTGTTTTGTTCTATTTTTACCATTTCTTTGCATTATGGTGGATCTAGTTCATGTGGATTTTTATCCACATGGATAGGATATTATCGTTAAATTCCCATTAGTCATTTTATACATCTTTTATTTTCATTTTATTTTCTTAATGTCTTTGGGTGATATTGTAATCTCAAATAACTTATACGATTTTGATATATTCCTTGTTCATTTTTTTTTTTGCTTTTTATATCATTTTGGGTTAGGGATCTATGACCATATCATCTTAATATGTCTTTAATGGATAAGAGATCCCTATAATACCTAATAATAAAAAATTTATCTTTAGGTCTAAGGACCAAAACCCTAATCTAGGATACCCTACCCTAAGCTTTGGGAGCACATTTTGAGGAAACCCTACTAAGCCAAAAATCCTAACTTTCCTTTTTTAGGTTTAGACCGCTTTCACCAAACCAAGCTCCATCTTAGTCAAAGCAGTTTTTAAGAGGTAAATAACTAAACTTAAATCATGTCATTCCATATTCTCGGTAAAGATGGCTTTAATTCATTACTTTGAAGTAATCTTGCTTCCCTTTTAATCAAGCCTAGCCAAAATAATTTGAGGATCCAAAAATAAATATATTGCACATTCATTTTCCTGTAATGCATTCTCTTCTTCTACTCATTCTTATTACTTAATTGGCTTATTATTTACATTGAAGTAGTTTAAATGGAGATGGAAGAGAAGTTATAATCAATCTGAGAGTGTTTGTTTATATGTTTGTTTTGTTCTATTTTTACCATTTTTTTGCATTATGGTGGATTTTGTTCATGTGGGTTTCTATTCACTTAAGTAAGATATTATCTTTGAATTTTCATTCGTCATTTTATGCATCTTTTGCCCATTTTTGTTTTCTTTTTATTTTCTTGATGTCCTTAGGTGATGTTGTGCTCTTAAAGGACTTTTATGATTTTGATTTGTTCATTGTTCAATATTTTTTTTCTTTTTAGATCATTTTGAGTTAAGGATCTATTACTATATCATTTTAATATGTCCTTAATGGATAAGAGATCCCCATAATACCTAATAGCAAAAAAAAAGGCCTTCAATTATGTCTTTAAGTCTATTTTCTTTTATTTGGAACATGTAGCTTGCTTAGGTAATTCCATAATCTCAAAGTTTGCTTTTATTAAGCATAAAGAGCCAATTATTTTGCCAAACACGAATAGAGTGACCAGTCCCTACTCACTAACATAAACTATTAGATAACGTAGAGATTGATTTCAGAAGACTATGCCATAAATAGCTTGGCTTGTAGCCTTCTATAGCATCAAGAAAAGAATATCTTGAGAAATACTTAGTCTTGAGAGCTCGTGAGTACAGAGGGTTCTCAACCATAATGAGGCACCACTTTGCTTTGCTAAGAGAACCAAATTAAAATTATATAAATTTTAAAATTCCATTATTCCATCAATTTTAGAATTGACTAGGTGATCCTATCTCATCCAACTAATAGTTCTAGTACTTTTCATTTTTTTCGACTAAAAATTGTTAATTACAATCTGAAATTTTGTACAGAAAAAAAGCATGTAGAGCAAAACAACTTATTATATATGTAGAAATGGACTGAACTAATGCCTTAATTAATATCTCTTTCCTTGTAGCATATAAATTTTTTTTTTCCAACCTTTTATCTTTTTCTAAATTTGAACCTTTAAGAAGAATAATATGACTTTTTTTAACTGTCCAATAAGAGATAGTAACCCTAAATACTTCAGATGATAGCCCATAAATTTTACATCCAAAAGTGAATGAACTGCCTACCTTTTTAATATCTTGCCACACTATCCAAAAATGTTTTTATGTTATCATAAGTGGCTTTTTCTGTAAATATTAATGTTATGTGGCATTTTAAGTTCATTTCTCTTTATTTTAGCAATACATGGATATATAGATTACAAAATAAAATATTTATAGTATTTTAATATTAAATGAAGTAAAGGTTGTGAACATGAATCTATAACTTGTGAAAAAAATTAAATACAAAATTTAATAAAACACATGTAAAAATTTGTCATGTAACAAAAAAAAATTATCTAACCGAAATTTATTTTAAAACTTAATTGAAATATTTTAAAATTTACCTTTTATATTTTTTAAAATGTATTAAAGTTGAATGGGCGGTAAGCACATAATAAAAAGTAATTATTCACTCTCGTATTTAACAATTGAAAAAGGAAAGTTACTGGTCACTTACAATTGACAAAGAACAAGTTGTGCCCTACTTTCCAAGAAGAATACAGCCATCGATCTCTCCTTTACCTTTCTCCAATGGCAGCTCCAGGCCCACTTTCAGGCCATGTGGTTATTATTTTAGACAACTTATTGTCAGATAGCAAAGATAATTTTTCAGTGGTAAATATAATATCAGTAAAACATTCTTCTTATTTTTCTTTTTATTAACGTTTAATAAACGTTTAACACTTGGGCCTTGCTTGTATCAAACTTGTTAAAATCTTTATAATAACAATTAAAACTTTTACTGGGCTCTTCATTTCATGGATGTATATAATTTATTATGTTTGTTATTCATTCAAAATTTGTATAAAATTTAAAAATAATAATAACAAAGTAACTTCTTTATTGAGAAATGATTTGTTAAAATAAGAAGTTGGTCGAAACCCTTTCTTTTAGTTTCGTTAAACTCCTATATTTTAAGGTATCTTAATAAATAATGAAAATTTATGTTTTAATTAAATTTTAGTCCATTAAGCCACCTTTTTTTTTGTTGAAATCTTAAATTTTTCAAATTTTTCTCATTTCTATTCCTCAAAGCAAACATCAATTTGTTAAAAACCTAACTGATGAATGCGTAACTTCTCTAGAGACTTGCAAGCACAAGAAAACCTATGGTGAGCCTGGGATCTTTGATCCACAGATTCTCCGATGCCAAAGTTAGAGAAGAACTATTCAATTGAAATTACTATAAGAAGATCATGTATTTATATAGTAATACGAGAGACATACATATTCCAATTCGAATTCATACTCGATAATCCTTTTCTCTTATCAAGTTAGACTTTGTTTAAAAACAAAATACTAACTATTATTTGAACTACCAAAATTAAAATAAACTTACCTTAGGTTTGGGCCATAAAAGCCCTTTTCTTTTTTATGGACTATTAGGAGTCCCCCCCATTAATATCGAATATTTATGTTCAAATGAGGTTGAATTTCTCTACATATTAAGACATCTTGGATATCTGAACTTACAATACCGATTGTCTAATAACTAAGCCGAGCATTATAAGCTCGGTGCTTATTTTATTACAGTCGAGTATTCAAAATTTATTTATCCGAGCATCCCTACTAAGCTCGTTACTCGTTTACTCATATACCAAGTATCATTTTAAATTTCATGGGGAGTTCCTAAAAAATTATTCACATGTACTATTTTCTCATATATCAAAAAACCCTTTCAACTTTTCTGAACTGCATTAATGACCCATTTCCTTGTTCCTCTTGTACCCCTCACTTTGTTAAACCATATTTCTAAATTAGCAAAGGCATTTTTGGGGCCTAAATATCATCTTTTCATTATAAAAACTAGTTAGAAAACTTACTTCCATTATTCTCAATTTCATTCACTTCTTCGCATCTCCCTTCTGTTTTGATAAAGGTTTGGCGTGCTCACCTTCTTAAAGCTTCAAGGTGTCTTCTTTTGCTTTCTTCCTTTCAAGTTTCTTTATTTGTTTTTCATCATCATTTGTATTTTTGTTTCGTGATGCCTCCTAGATTTAATTTAGATCCTTCTCAATTTATTTCTAAAGTAGATAAAGAAACAATTCATTTTTATAGAAAGAAATTTAGAATCGCTCAAGAATACAAACTGTACGAAGTTCAAAGGAATTTTAGGGCACATCAAAATCCTAATAAAGAAAATGATGGTAGTTGAATAGTTATTTATGTTGATCAATTGGTGTTAGTATAGATGTGCCCTAGGGCCATTATTGTATGTAGACATTGTATATTTATTCCTATGGCAATGAAATATTCATTTAAATTAAGTGTTAAGTTTATTTAAATATTTACCCTTAGTATTATGTTGAATGAGTTTATTATCAAGAGTTGATAATATGAGTGACAAACTCATTTGGTACATATGCTATAAATGTTCATAGTCATTTGATTAATATAAAGGTAGTATTAATTCTTAGACTATCATCTCTATCTATTTTCATTGATCGGCATATGATATCGATAGTGGGAGGTACTGAGTCTCATACTATTTGATATGAGATATTAGAATAGACATGTGGATACTCATGTAATGGGTGGATCGAACTGTGATGTAAGATTTATGATTGTATGGATATTCAATTTTGTCAACAATCATAATATTGGACATAATGGTGTATATGGTCCTTTAACCTGAGGTGACACGATCATCCACAAATGGTTGGTTAGAGTTTGTTACCGCTTATATACCTGTGCTAGCTATGTATAGGTATATGGTATGTGGTGGCTCTAGTTAGTTATATGTAGGAATGAGTGATCGGCTAAGATAGAATTCATCACTGGAGTGAACCGGGATAAGATCTTATGCTATCTAAGTTATTCTTGATGAATAAGTACCTGGCCAAGTCAAACTCGACTTACCTAAAAAGTATTTCGGTGCTAGAAAAGAGTTTCTAGCAGTAGTCGTATTTTTTCAAGAATTGAATTTAAGATGAGGTCATATGATTAGGGCAATTAGAGTTTGACTAAACTGTGACTTTAGCTAATATCGGGATCTTGTAATGAAGGAACATTTAGTGCACGGTAATTATGTCCTGTAGTTTTTGAGGATTTATATTAAACATTCATTTCTAATTGGGTAGTCGTTACATCTATGTTAGGGGTCACTCACAACTTATAGGAACTAAATATGATTGATTAGGATTTTCACATTTAGTATGAAAAGGTGTTTCCATAATATTAATTGTTAATATTATTTCTCATTGCCATTTAGACTTGAACCTAGTAAGTCACACACATAAGGGTTGCACTTCTGAAGATTAATATTAATTTGATTATTAATTAAAGAGTTTAATTAATCAATTAAATTAATTGAATTGGATTTGCGCGTATGCGGGGATCTAGCATATCTTGAAATCTAAATTCAAAGATTGGGACTTAATTGTAATTAAACAAATATTAATTTGGACTTGATTTAATATGTGATATTAAGTTCAAGGACTAGATTAATATTTACCTCCAAATGCATTCACATATGTGCTATGAAATGGACCATATATATTGATAAAGATGGACCATATATATATTAATAAAGATGGACTTGAAATGGACTTAGGATGGGGCTTTATTTAAAGAGTTTAAATTAGTTCATAAGTTGTCTAGTTTGGTATGGAATAGGCCTTCTCTAAGTGTAGAGAAGCCCATATGCATATAACGTTAGCCCATATCCATTAAGTGTTAATGATATCAAGGCTATGGTTATCCATGTAACTAAATACAACCCACTCACTTGAAAAGTAAAGCCATGCATATAGATTGAGTGTAAGACACTCAACATATAGCAATGCATGTAGTTTGAGTATGAGATACTCAAACTATATCAATGCATGTAGCTTGAGTGTGGCAATGCATATGGATTGAATATGAAATACTTAAGCTATTATCAAATTAATTTTTGTTGATAGTTAGTGAAAAGTGTAGAGGCAACCAACCAACTAATACTAATACATATTTGAGAGCAAATTTGATATTCTTACAAAAGAGAGAAAATGATTGAGAGCGTCTTCTTCCTTCTTTCTTCTTCTTCTTCAAGTGTAGAGAATTCATATATACACAAGAGTTGTGTGCTTTCAAGTTAAAGCTATTGTTGTACAAGAGTTGTACAAGTTCAAAGTCCATCATCCATTGGAGGTTGCATCATTGTTCTATACATTCAAGCTTGGAGTGACTTTAACAAGCTCTTGGGTCAAACAAAAGAGGCTCGTGGGTAAAGCTTCACCTTCCTTGAAGATCATCCTTATGAAACTTGTGTGTTTCAAGCTAGAGGCTTCACATTTTGGGAGCTAGGAGCTTATAGATCAACATCAACCAAAGCTTGTCAAACGTGCTACTAACTTGGAGTTTTGTAAGTATTACCAAACCTTTAGTTGCTAGGTCTTGTATTGTGAATGCATGACTTAGTTGTTTATTGATGTATTATGTTGTCCTAAATGCATGTTTAGCTATATATTTATTATATGATATGATCTATGGGTAAGGATGTAGTTCATATGTGATGCAAGTATTGTATGCAATTAAATATTTTAAAATTTCGCACTTTTAGTTGTTGCATAATCCAAACTTCCTTCACAATTCTCATTGATAAGGGATTCAATTCTTATTCTAACACTAAACTTTAGCCAACCAAACATTAAGAATCAAAATTATTTATTCCAATTCCTACACTTATTTTTTAGCAACCAAACACCCTTACATCATTAGGCCTTTTTAAAAATTTAAGTAGAATTTTAACTTAGAGAACAAAAATATCATTATTTTTTGACAAAACAATTAAAAGTCGAGAGTCATTTATTTTGAAATATAGCAAGTAATACATTTGGTATGGAAAACATTTTACTTTTAATAATAAAATATATTTTAATATTATTTATTATAATTTATTATAATTAGTTGATTGCTATATAATTCTTATTAAATAATTTTATGACTGAATATTTATATTATTTTAAATTATATTATAATTTTCGAATAATATTAGTTAGCAGGATATTGAAATATATAAAAAATAAAATTGTATACCCCTAAATATTAAGAAAAGAAATATATATTTTAAATGTAAAAATATTTAACTATAGCATAAATTTTTATACTTTCTCCTGAAATAACTTATGCCTAATATAATAATGTAATTAAAAACTTAATAATTTAAAAATAACAGACATCACAAATCATTTAGTGTGACCCAAATCCATCAATCATTCACAATTACACGATCCATCAATCAATGATGCTTGATTAGGTAAAAAAATCGATAATGCTTGATAACGAAATTTCACCCAATGATGAATGAGATCCACATATTCACAATCCAATTAAATTTCCAAAATCATCAGCTTAAACACAAATTTCCACAGTAGGAGACGCAAGTTAACCAACCACAACATGAACATGGCTATAGTATAGGGACCCATAATATAGCTGGCTTAAAACAATCAATTAAAAAAAGGAAAAGGTAAAAGAAAGGACAAAATCCATATTCAAATTGGTATTTTTACAGTTTTTAGTTTATACTTTTTTGTGAAAATATGTGACATCAACCATTAACAATTTCATACATATCACATTTATACATTTTTAATATAGTGCTGATATATTAAAAAATATAGTGCTGATATATCACTTTCTTATATGACATGGTAATGATGTGGCACTACTATATCATAATTTCATAGGCTTAACTTATATTTTTCCCCTTACTTTTTTTATTATTTTTTTTGTGATTTATCCCTTATACTTTTATTTACTTAGATTGAATCCCTATGCTTTCATTTATTTATACATTGATTCCCTTCACTTTTATTTTTCCACACGTTGAGTCCTTTCATTTAAATTGAGAATAGATGACATTAGTGATTTGCAGAAAATTATCATATTTAATCCTTGCAATTTTTCACATTTTTTAAAATTTTTTATATTTTCAAATTTTTAACAAATTAATCTTTAATATTTTGTTAAATGACTTTTAATTTTTTTACTTTCAGTAAATATTTTAGTTAATTATTAACATTTATATATTTAATTAATATTTGTATAATTTAATAAATTTAAACTTCAAATTGAATAATTTATTAGAAACATGATTTTTAAAATTGTTTGTCTTTTTGTTAATTGTAATCTAATACTAATCTATATTATACTACTTTACAAATTTTACCATTAATTTAATTTTAAATAATAATTACCAAATGATACACTTATCTTCACAATAAATTTTAAATACACTCTACTTTATCTTTTTTAATATAATAACATGGATATTTGTTTTTCATAAAATTATATTAATACTAATGTTTTGTTTCTTAATTATCTAACACCAACTCTTTTCCGGGAAAAAAAATCTTCTATTTGTTAATAATTGTTACATATTTAATTTTTTATTAATTTTTACTTAAAATTAGTTAAAATAAAATATACTTAAAATTTTTCTTAAATTATTTTACAAAAATAAAACAAAAAAATTTAAAGACTGAATTACCATTGTATTATGTAGATTTAAAGTTTATAAAAGCATCTATCATTCAATACTAAATTCTTTTAAAAATAAATATGAATGATTAAATTGTATATATAGTTGATAAAATTTAATTATATATATATAAAAGCATAAATACCATGAGGAGACAGGATCAAAAACAGGGTAGAAAGAAATGCAGTAAAGATAAAGATTTTAATGCAGCCTACTTTATTGCCTCGTTAAACCAACAAGAACATGAAAGTCACGAGGCTGGTATCAACAATAAGAGAGTAGGTATGTAAAATTATTTGAACAGTAAAAATAAGTACTGTTAAGATTCAAACAGTATGTGCAGTATGTATGCAGATGCAGATGAATGATCACAAAGCACCATGTAAGAAAACCACAAATATAGAACGGCCCAGAAGAATGCTCCAGACAAGTAACCATTGAAAGCAAGGAAATTTTTTTGAAGAAACCATATGGCCTAGAGGAATACTCCAGACAGGTAACCATACACAATCACAAAGAAAGGAGTAGAAGAAGATTTGCATACAGCATAAAAGTAATACAGTTTTCTGATGTGCAAGATCCTACTAGAGGCAAGCATAGAGCATACTTAAGTTTACTGAAAATAAATTAAAACTAAGTTTGAAAGAAAGTTTGGTACCTTTTATAAATTAATTATAAGAGATACAATTGTAGCCAATGGTTACAAGTTTGGGTACAAGTGAAAGGAAACAAAAAGGTTTTCTTACAATCACTCAGTATAAGATTACAATTTCAAAAAGAAAGAACAGAGCTTATTTTCTCTAATATATTTCTCTCTTCCTTTTGCAACCTCCTTCCTCTAGATGCAGGAGGGTCTTCTTATAGGCGAGCTGGGAGCTGGAGCTGGAAGAAGACAGGTTGTCATCATATGCTGAAAAGGACTTTTGTGCCCGCAATTAGTTGGAGTAGGCAGTTTGGTAAGTAGCTGCACATAGAGTGGGGCCTTCCTTCACGAGAGTAGACTGGAGAAACCTTCACATGGGAGAGCTATTATTTGGCAGACTGGAGAAACCTTCATATAGGAGAGCTGTTGTTTGGCAGATAAAATTATTTTAAATCTGCTGACTTTTACTTTTTTTTTTTACTTTTTACATTTCATTTATTTATAATTAGTAAACACAGGAGCAAATATAAAATACAGAATATAAAATAAATTACTAAATACAAGATACTAGAATCCGCTGTTACCAAAGAAATTAACTTCGTCATCTTCCAAGTCAATGATAGGCTTAGAAGAGCTTTTTAAAGATGAAGGTTCTAGATTGGCAGATCTTTATTTGGATGAAAAAGTTATATTCTCCAGAAGTTGTTGAATCATTCTAAAGAATTCTTCTTCAGATTTTGCACCGGCGAGCTTAGGCATTACAAAAGACTTCTCTGCTAGAAACTGCGTAGTTTTTTTTAGACATGGAAGTAAGTTATGCTTGACTAGCCAATTGTTGACCTTTTACAGAGTGCTCTTCTCTTTATAGATGAATGCATCCCACCATTTGACTTTGTATCTTCTGGTGAGAATAGTTTGACCATCCTGTTGTATACTGTAACTAAAATACCACATACATACCTAGGTCAAAATAAATTTAGTGCAAAAAATGAGAAAAGGATTAAAGCATTTTTCATTTTCTGAAGGTGTATAGTGTTGAAGAGGTCAAAATAAGGTTTAACTTCTGGAATAAGTATTTCAGGAATGTTCCCGAAGAAAGTCCACCATTGGATGAACTAGTAGGGAAGACTAGAAGTTTGAAATTCTCTATCGAAAAAGAAGAGCCTTGAATGGCTGAAACTGTCATTTTGGATAAAGAAAGCATTGAACCAGGCCTGTTGATAGTCCCAATAGTTTAAAAACTGACAGTGGGTTATTCTGGTGTCTAGGCTTGGTGGAAAAGGTTTTTTTTTCACAATTCAGAACCTTATTCTATTAGGTGAATGATTCTCTAGATTATACATGTTGAATAAGAAGGATGAGGTTATTTTTCATTTTTCTTAAGATGTTTAAATTTGGCAGAGCCAGTAGTTTCTAAAACGAGTTGATAAAAACTTTGGGGTTTTGAAATATCCTAAGGTTTATAAAACCAATATTTTGGAAACAGTTTAGAAACTGCCTTGGAGGGTTTTTGATTAGAAAATCCATCCTCCATGGTCAGAATGTTTTAAAAATCTATTTTTTTCAAATATTCAGATTTCGTTCTCAAAACTTATTTTTCTTTTAAAATGATTTGAGAATAAACTGGTTTGGAAATCATTTTAGATGGGTTTTTTACAAAAATCTCCATTTTTGAAATTTTTGAAATTATTTCTTTACCTTTTCCCGCTCTTTTGGAAGGTTAGGAGGAAAATGATCCTATTTGGGCCAAAGGCTGAGAGACCTGCGACATTAATTGAAGAGCCTGGAAAAGCTCTAAAGACAGGGTAGACTGTTCAACCCATATTTGTATTTGGGCCTATTTGTGGGCCTCAGCTTCTTCTTCTTCTTGGACCATGTCCATCCAAGATTTGATTGGCTGGGTTGAAGAAGGTTTGAGAAGTTTTTGGGCCATAAAATAGGCCATTGTTTGAGATTTTTATGCTAGTGTTTATTTTGGTGTTTGGGCTTGGATCTTCTCCTCACCAGTGTTTGGGTTTACAGGGCCTTTGCCCTTGTCTTCCTTTTTCTTCCTGTGCATTAGGACCTGTTTTGTAGGAATTCCCTCGGTAGAAAGTCAGGAACTGGGTTTGGATCTCCTTTTATATATTCAATTTTAAAATTAAATATTGAAAGGTTAGCTTGCCATCGGGCAAAAATTTGTTTGGAAGTAATATTTTAAACATCTTTTTGTAAAATTTCTTTTGCAGATTTGCAATCAATTTTTAAAAGGAATTTTTGATTCAAAAGATCACTTTAAAATTTGGAAATACATAAAACAATCGAAAGAATTTCTTTTTTAATCGTAAAGTAATTCTTTTGATTGTCATTCCAATGTGCAGATGTAAATTGGACTATGCATTCCCTGTTGTTTGAAACTTGTTTTAGAATTCCCCTATATCCCAAATTTGATGTATCAGTTTCTACAATTTTAAAATCCAATGGATCAGCAATATGCAGACATGGAAATTCTAAAACTTATTTTTTGATTTATCTAACAATGTCTGTATGATGATTGGACCGTGCAACTGGATTTTTTTTCAATCTATCATGTAGAGGTTTTGTAAGATGGTTTATGTTTGGACAGAAATCTAAAACACAATTCAGACTTCCTAAAAATCTTTGCGATTGAGTTTTATCCAATATTTTGTCTAGAAATTTGGATGCAAATGCAAGAGATCTTTCAATGGGAGTTATGGTTCCATGAGTAATATAATGACCCAAAAATTGAACTCTTGTTTGAAAAAGCGAAATCTTTGATTTTGAAACCACTAAACCATTTTTCTTTATTACTTTGAAAAAGGTTTGCAGGTGTTTGAAGTGATGTTCAATTGAATCTGAAAAGATTAAAACATCATCAATATAAACAACGCAGAAGTTTGAATAAGGATTGAAAATGTCATTCATGATTCTTTGAAATTCAGAAGGAGCGTTTTTCAAACCAAATGGCATGACATTCCATTCGTATTGTCTAAAAGGAACTATAAAAGCAGTTTCATACCCATCTTTTGGATGTATTTGAATTTGCCAAAAACCATACTTCATGTCAAATTTTGATAAGATCGAAGCAGAATAAAGTTTTTGAAGCAAATCCTTTTTGTTTGGAATTGGATATCTTATCCATTTCAAAGCAGAATTTAAAGGTTTGTAATTGATCAGAAGCCTAGGGGTACCTCTTTCTATTTCACTATTTTTGTTGACATAGAAAGCAAAACAAAACCATGGTGACCGAGATTTGGAAATTAGATTCTTATTTTCTAGATCTTGAATTTCTTCTCTACAATGTTTTTCGAGGATTTCGTTCATTTGAATAGGTCTAGCTTTTGTTGGAATCTGTCTTTCGTCAAAATCATTTTCATAGGGTAGATCAATGACGTGTTGTTTTCTATCCCAGAAGGCATTTGGAAGATCAGAATAAACTTCAGTTTCAATTTGTTTTTGAAAATTGGATATTCTTGATTTTATCAAATCCGTTTGAAGTTGATTCTGAATTCTTTGAAATTTGACATCTTGTTGTAAATGCATTAAATGTGTTTGTTTAACTTTGATTAAAGTATTGATTCTGAATTCATAGATTGAATGGGCTTTGATCAATTTTAAATTTCTCCTTTTGGGTTTTTCAACAAATGGGAAAACCAGTTTGTCACTTCTTGCTTTAAAGCTAATTCCGTGTTCATTGACTTTATAGGGAGTTATCAAATTTATGAAAGGAGTCCCTAAAATAACCATTGAACGTAAATCTTTTGCAAGAATGAATAAATTCTTGAGTGCAATGTTTTCTGTAACCACTGAGGCTTCAACTTTACCGCCAATGGTCAAAGCAGAATCATTTGCAGCTGCAAGTCTTTCTTTGGTTTTCTTATGAAAACATTTGGGAACCAAGTCATATTTGATACAGCTCAAATCAGCACCTGTATCAAATAAAGCAATTGTTTCCAGTTCAAAATCATTTGAGAAAATGATTTTTATTTTGATCAAATATTTTCGAGAAGTGATTTCTCTTAAAGCATTGATGTATGGTTCTGGAAGTTCTGAAACCTTTTCAAAATTTTGAACTTCAGGAGGGATTTCAGGAGGATCAGGGTCTTTAGAATCAGAACTTGAAGTTTTAAATTTTTGTTTGGAAACAAGAGATTGGATTATCTTAGAATCTCTTTGTTGTTTGGCTTTGAGTTCTTTTAACTCAGTTTTAATTGTTTTAACTTCTCTTTGGAGATTCTGAAGAGTGCCAACAGGACTTTTTGACTTTTTACATTTTTCAAGGATAGTTGTCAGGTTGTAACTATTCTTTAAGGTGGAAGGTAAATTATTCTGAGAAGCTGAAGAAGTCTTAGGTTTGTCTTCTAAAGATTTCAGGAGTTTATCAAGAAATTCTTTTTGAATTTTTGGATCATTAATATGTCTGATTGACTCGAGAATAGTTTCTTGATCTCTGGTAAGCATATCAATGTGTTTTGGCAGATTGTCAGAGTCAGAGGAATCAAACTCAGACATTGATGATGAAGTAGCAATTTCATCAACCTGAAGAGGGCTTTCCTCTTCTGAAGAAAT
>CATIWO010677945.1:0-33601 GCA_949673435.1 Macaranga tanarius | reverse complement strand
TGCAGACTCTTTAGTTTTTATTGAGGTGCCCATGTTTTTAGCTTGCTGTTGCAGTGCATGTGCATAATTTTTTGAGGCAATGATGAAAGCTTCCACCCTATGTATTCTGACTGTTACAATACTGCATGCTTAAGTTTCTTTAGTGGCTTAATTTTTAATAGCTATCAGAAATGTGGCTGCATTATTGAATTGACTGATACAAAGCAACCTGAGCCTCTTTTTAATTATGTTTCTTTTTCTCATGTTTTTTGAGTCACTAATGCTTTTTCTTATGTTTTTTCTTTTTTTTCTTTTGCAGTGACTTGTATTTCGATTTCTGGAGAATGGAGACTGCCTCCTTTTGACATTCTTTTGCAATTTGCCTACTGCAATCTTGGTATTTTTTGGTAATTCTGCAGGCATCATACCACACTTCTGCTGCACAAGTTCTGCAGGCCTCATTTGTTTGTAAACAGCAAACAACTTTTTGTATAGATATTATATACATTCAATTGCAGTGTCCATTTATTTTTTGGCATATGGACTTAATTTTTTGTAAAGCAATTTACATGTAATTAATTTATATGCTTTATGTATATGGACTTAATGTATTATATATATTTTAGTCTGAAAAAAATATTAACTATGTGCAAACTTTAGTTGGGTTTCAATTTTTTTAAGCCCAGCCCTTAGTGGCCCAAACCAAAATTGGGAACCGACCCAAACCGATGAAACCGAATTTATTTCGAAAATCGACCGATCGGTCCACCTTGTAAGATCGGTTTGGTTCGGCTTGTAAATACACAACTTCAAAATCGATCGGTTTTGTCTATTTGGCAACCGAACCAAACTGACCGATGCTCTCCCCTAAACACTGATATACTTTATTTCCAAGCGAATCAGAAAAGGTTAGCCGATACAACAAAGAGATATAGGGAGAGCTGAGAAAGGAGTAACGAGAGAAAAAAAGAATAAGAGACGAACCGAGAGACAGAGAGGCGAAGTAAAGAAGGCGATGAAGTAGATTTATCGAGAGAAAATAAAGAATTAGCAGATATGGTATCTTTGATATCAAACCCAAATCAAAAGTTCAAAACTAAAGAATTAGCAGATATGGTATATTTGATATCAAACCCAAATCAAAAGTTCAAAACTACGTAGTTTTTATATGTTGAGGTTTATATTTGTTTTTTTTTATCGGTCAATATTGTTAAAGTTTATGTAAGGTACTAACTTAGGTTAATATTGAAAGTAATAGTTACGTGACAAATTGATGCTAATCTTGATATAGAGTGGGGTCAAGTGGTTAGTTTTGCTATAGTTTACAGCTTTCCAAAACGTAACTGTAATATGTATGTTCAGTTAGATTTAATTGCAGTCAACATATAATATATATATTAATCACACTCAATTCAGTTTGTTGCAATTTTTTTTTTCAAATTAAAATTCATAATATGAATTACTAAATATTAATGAAAATTTTAACTATATTGATTATATTTTTAATATATATAACTTAAATTGAATTTATATTTTTTTGAAACTAATAGAAAAATAATAAATTAAAAACTACATCTACATAATTAAATAAATAAATATTTTCTATTTAGGACCATTACACATCTCACAAGATTTAACTATATTAGTGAATGGATTACCATTGCAATTAATCAAAGAAACATTCAAATTTTTACTTATAATTTTTTAAAAACATAAATTGTATTTAATAATTTAAATTTTTACTTAATAATAAAGTATATATAGTATCTATTTGAGACTATAGTTTATATAAATGTAATTATTCATATTAAAATTAACCACTTTTGATAATATTAGATCATCAATAATAACTTACACTAAATTAAATATTGTATTCATTGTATTTATTTGCTTAACATTAAATTAAATATTATAAATTATCTACTTAATATAAATGTAATAATATCAATATATACCAAAACTATACATTTCGATTAATACAACTGACAATATTAGTTTATACTAAAGATATGTAATTCTATTACGGACACACAACATAAATTTTTATATATAATAATAATAATTTGTACCAAAACTATATATCAAACTATCCATATAGTTATTTGACAATACTATCCTACACTAGATATATAATTCTATTATATGTAACAATATTTATAATTATTTATATTAGCATAATTGATACTACCTAACTTACATCAAAGATATATAATTTTATTATAGATAAATAACTTTTTATCATATTTGATAATTTTATTTCATTTTATTCAATATTGAATTGCATTAAATAATATTATATATATAAAAATTTTCTTGCTAATTTTTTATCTACAACTAATACTAATAAATTTAGTGCAGATGAATCAGTTCCTGGATAAGCATCTAACATTAGAAACAAAGTCGAACCAACTACTTGCAAAAAATGAGAAACTGAAGAATCTTGTTTCAGAACTAACTTATGGGAAATCTACTTCGTCAAAAAAATATTTCATTGTAATCTGCCAAGATAGTGGCAACAAAGATATTGCAGAAACTAGTACTAAAAGCAATATTAAATAAGAAGAATTAACTCTAGTATGTGACCAAGCTATGTAGAGAAAATTAAAAAATAACAAAAAGGTTAAATGTTTACACCTGTCACCCACCATAAGAATAATCATTTTAAAAAATTTTATACCTTAGTCCAGTATCTTTCAGAACCAAAAACTAATATACCATGCATTAATTTGGTATATTGGAAAAAAATTTAACAAGGTAATAATATATACATCAGCCAACTCAGATACAGTACGAAACTTCTATGATTATGGATTTTTACATTATATATATTGTAGTTTTGATTATAGTGAACTTAGTAAATTAACAACTTGTATTCAATCCTCAGCAAGAACATTTCAAAATTTAGTAAAAACATACCAAACCATTCCAGAGTTTGAAAAAGATCGGTCATGGTTACCACCAATGATAATAGTAAAATTTGGAATTACTTAAGAACCTTTTGTCATGGAGGAACAATTAAAACCAATTTTAGGGGAAGAACTTTGGAAAAGTATTCCCTAAATCAAAGCTGTCAGTATGAAAGTACTATATGAAGAATTGATGATGGATGTAGAATCTTGCCACTAGAAGTATTATTTTGATAGCATAAATCTTATTTACTCGAAAAGCAGTTAGAAATAACTCAACAGGTTAAAAGTAAATAGAAGTATGGTACATGTCTTTTTTAGAAGGAAGAGTAATGGCATATGATAAAGCACATAGGTAATATTGCAATACTAATTATATTATAAGAAAACATTTTTGTACCTTTTGTAAAAAGAATACACCAGTAGCAGACACCTCAATAAAGAAACTTGTATTCCCTATAGGGTAGGGGAATATGTCTTGAAAGTAGAATTGTAAAGTAGTGATTAAGAATAAGTCGTACTAAAAATAGAGATAAAAATATATAGTTGTAACATATGTCCTCGTAATATAACTGTAGTATGTGTCTTTATGACTAGCGATAGGTCCTTATAGTATATATTTTTAGCATCTTTATCTTATAACAGGTATCTGGTAAACTTACGTTTTGAGTTTACATATAATATATATCCTTATTTGTAAGATCATCGAAGAAAAAACTATCAATAAAGTTTTTATGTTTCTTATATCCTCTTGTGAGTAGAAAGCTATCTCTCTGTAAGTTTTATCTATTTGTAAGTTATCTTCCCTATTTATATTTTGATTCTTTATTTAAACATGCATGGATTTTTTTATCATAATATTAGTTCATCATTTTTTGTTTTAATAATTTACTGTGATATAACAGTGTGTCTATTTGTAAATAATATATCTGTTTACTTTCCTGTGTGTTTGACTATATGGTATCAGAGCACGAGTAAAGAGAGGACTTATAGAGAATTTAGAATAATTAAAAGAAAATATGAACATTTATTAATAGGAATAAGTAGTAATAATGAACAAATTATGAAATATTTTAAAACAAATACTTTATTATGTAATTATAAAGAATCACATGAGTCATTTAGTATAAAAGGTAATGCAACAGAAAATGTAAAAATAGATATGATAATTAACTTTGATGATTATGTATATAATAAATTATTAGTAATTCAAGAAAATAAAGAAAAATTAGAAAACGTGACTTCTCTCCTAGAAAAATTAGTAGATCAACAATATAAAATAAAATTATTAGTAAAAGAAATATTAACTATTACATTATCATGACTACTAAAATAGATAATATTTGTATTTTAGACTAGAATAAATTATCAATATTAGAATCTTTAAAAAATAAAATAGAAAAGGCTATAGTTGAAGAATAAGAAACTTTTAAATTTTTAGAACAAAAAAAATGCCAACATTACTTAATATAATACAACATAAGAATATAATTATGATACTAACAATAATAAAAGATATTGTATAAAAAATGATAAATGATGAAGACCTTAGCTCCTAATTTTGATAAATGATGAAGATCTTGACCGTTAAAGATTTTTTAGGAACTAAAATTATTTTTGCATAATGGTATTTAGAAACTGAATGTATAATTTCTAATGAAACTAGATTAATATATAAACAAATTAAAAAGAAGCAAAATTTAAATTATAGAAAATTTGCTTTAATTCCAAATTATGGTTGTGATCAGTATAAATACAAAGAATATAAATATAAGAAAAAATGTTTTAAAAAATATAGGAGACCATATTATAGCAAAAGAAAAAATATAATAGACAAATAAATAAATCAAAATGTGAATGTTATATTTGTCAAGAAAAATGTCACTTAGTAAATGAATGTCCCAATAAATGAACTAAAAAAGTAGAAGGATATATAATAATTCTAGATCTTTCAGAAATAAGTAATAATGAAAATATATATGCAATTACATTCAATAAGTCAGAATCTGATTAAACAAAAAAATAATAATATAGGAAAAAATTATATATAACAAAAATTTGATAGAAAAAAATATTTAGAATTAATAAATTATGAACCTTACATTAGCATAAAAGAAATTTTTAGAAAATAATAGTCCAATAATAATTTTACAAAATATTTAAAAATCTTACTTTAAAAGAGAAAGAAAACAATATTATGTTGAAATAGTAGCAGAAGAGACAATAGATATATTAGATACAGAAGAAAATACTAGAATTTCTATACTTAATAAAGAAGTAACAATAAAATAGAGATTAAAAATATCAGAAAAAGAAAGACATGAATATAAAAACCTGCAAATATTAGGAATAAGTATAGTAGTGAAAACTTATTTTCAATCTTATATTAATTCACCATTTAATCTGGTGATTACAAATGATAGAATGAGACATAGTCTACAAGATAGTATTATAGGAGAATTATATACAAATTTATGTTATAATAAAATGGTTATAAATATCTTTCCAAATTTTAGTCTATGTCTTAGAGATGAAAATATAGATATGGTACTAAGAATATATTATAAACTTTTTAGAGTAAAAGTACTTCGAGGAAGTAAATTAATTTGTGTAAAAATAAAAACATTATTTGCATTTACAATAAAATATAAGATAAATAACAATAAGATATTAACAGGATATAAAGTATCACTAATTTGTAAAGATTTGATAGAATACAGACCTAGAGAAACAACATATTTTTATAATTACCCTCACAATTATACTATAGAATTTAATAACACTAAATAATTAGGAAAACCTAAGAAAAATAAAGAAATAAATACACATAAAAATTATAATTAACTAGATAGATAATTAACTATAGGAATAAAAAGTACATGTAATCCAAGTAGCAGTAATTTAATAATTTTAAAAGAACCTATAATAGATACTATTTTAGGAAAACAAAATCACCAAATATATATAGAAGCAAAAATAAGAAATAAAGCAATATTAATACTAAACGAGCTTGTTCACGAACATGCTAAACGAGCCTGTTCGCGAACATGATTCTCGAGCCTACTAACGAGCTTGTTCGCGAGCTTATATGAGCCGAATATCACAAAGCTCGAGCTCAGCTCATTTAGCTTATGAGCCTCAAAATGAAGCTCGGGCTCGGCTCGTTTAACTTAACAAACGAGCTCCAACGAGCTTTTTTTGAATCGAGCTTCGAATAGCTCACGAGCAGCTCTGTTCGTTTACAGCCCTAATAATAACTTGTTTTACCTCGTTTAACATTTAAACTATAAAATATTATAAAGAGCAAATTAAACACAAATAATCTAAAATTCTTAAGTTCAAATCCAAACTAATAATTTTAAATTTACATCCAAATTTAAAATATCATTAAGACATTTTTCAAGAACATATAAAATGATAATAACTTCAACTTCCTTCAGGTCTTGATCGTTAAAACACCGATACACTTTGTTTCCAAGCGAATCAGAAAAGGTTAGCTGTTTAACGAAGAGATATAGGGAGAGCCAAGAAATGAGTAATGAGAGAAGGAGAGAATAAGAGACGAACCGAGAGACAAAGAGGCAAAGCAAAAAAAGGCGATGAAGTAGATTTATTGAGAGAAAATAAAGAATGAGCAGATATGGTATCTTTGATATCAAACTAAAATCAAAAGTTCAAAACGACGTAGTTTTGTTATGTTGAGGTTTATGTTTTTCTTTATCGATCAATATTGTTAAAGTTTATGTAAGGCACTAACTTAGGTTAATATTCAAAGTAATAGTTGCGTGACAAATTAATGCTAATCTTGATATAGAGTGGGGTCAAGTGGTTAGCTTTTCTATAGTTTAGAGCTCTCCAAAACGTAACTGTAATATGTATGTTCAGCTAGATTTAATTGCAATCAACATATAATATATATATTAATCACACTCAATTCCGTTTTTTGAAAACTTTGTTGTTCAAATTAAAATTTATAATATGAATTATTAAATATTAATGAAAATTTTAACTATATTTTTTATATTTTTAATATATATAACTTAAATTGAATTTATATTTTTTGAAACTAATAGAAAAATAATAAATTAAAAACTACATCTGCATAATTGAACAAATAAATATTTTCTATTTGGGACCATTACACATCTCACAAGATTTAACTATATTAGTGAATGGATTACCAATGCAATTAATCAAAGAAACATTCAAATTTTTACTTGTAATTTTTTAAAAACATAAATATGTAATTTTTCTTGTATTTGATAATTTAAATTTTTACTTAATAATAAATTAGTATATATAGTATCTGTTTGAGACGATACTTTATATAAATATAATTATTCAATATTAAAATTAACCACTTTTGATAATATTAGATCATCAATAATAACTTACACCAAATTAAATATTATATTCATTGTGTTTATTTGCTCAACAGGTAAAAAAAAATAGAAGCATGGTACAGGTCTTTTTTAGAAGGAAAAGTAATGACATCTAATAAAACACATAGGGAATATTGCAATACTAATTATATTATAAGAAAAATATTTTTGTATCTTTTGTAAAAAGAATACACCAGTAGCAGACACCTCAATTGTGAGACCCGCAACACAAGGCCTCAACAAACTCATACACATGTCCACAAGCATGCTTATTCAAATAGCAAGAATATAACAAATGCCATTCATACCCAATATATAATTATATAAATGTACATACTAGTGAGTGAAACAATTAAACAATGAAGCATTGTAAATTTTTTTTTAAACTGCAAGGGACTGGCACTCGCCAGATGCCAGTGTCTGGTTACAGACTGGGCGACTCGTGATCGTCAGACACTGGCGGCCGCCAGAGTCTGGACTCAGGCAAGCCAACTGGCTAACTCCAATCAACTGGCGACCGTTAGTGACTGGTGGCAGCCCTTCCCTTGATTCCTTCAAATAAAAACCTTCCACTCAAAATCCTAATAGCATATGCACACACCAAACATGCTCATGAATAATATTTCTCATCTATATAATATAGATTGAACATTTAAAACACACAAGTTGGTATATACAAAACCATATATATAAATACTTAACATATTCACAATTCTTATACACAAACTCCACAATCTCAATCTTATATGCACACTTAAAGTGCATGTCTAACATACCACTACATATAGCTAAAAGTTCAGAACATCAGTAAAAAATGCATGAGGTGCATGCTAATGAAGATGAAGATAATTCACCAAGAACTCCTCGAGCCTCCGAAAATCACTGCTAATGCAAGCTTCTAGTTTTCTAACTATTTCCTGAAAAATAGTTGCAAAGGGGTGAGCTTGTGATTCAATAAGTAATTACTAATATAATAATATATATATTACTTCTCAAGAAGTAATTAAGTGATATAATAACAAAAATCTTATAGATTAAGGTCATCCATGTATTTTATTTCAATTCCAACACATACCAAAAGTATACTCAACATATACCAAACATATACACATCATATACAAAATATATACACATTATATACACATTATATACACAACATATACACATCATATACGAAAAATATACATAACTTCACATTTTTGGTTTTCGGCCGGAACTACCTCACATGCGCATTTCTCACAAGTGGTCATATACTGAGACTATCTACCCGACTCAGTCCTAGTTCTCACATCCTCACATATACATTATCGGGTAGCTATTCGCCCCGCTCAGCTTGTCCATCTCACATTTTATCTTTTTCTCATATGACTACTACTGGAACTATCTATCCAGCTCAGTTTCAGATTTCATAATTAGTGAAGGCTATCTACCCGGCTCAGCCCCACTATCTCATATATTCCTCACAATTCTCATAATCATCAATCAAGCCACATACACATTTTCAATTCACATTTCAATCACTTCTCAAACACATACATAGTTCACATTCAATATTCATACCTCACCTTACACCACATTAAATCAATCAATTCAACATAATTCATCATTCTCACAATATATATACATATCATATGTATCATCCATACCACATCACATACTTGTCCAAATCATTCATAGCACATAATTCTCCAATTCAAGAGAACCAATATATATATCATTATATTAATAATGTAACACCCGCCTTTTAGCCTACGTATTTATGACGTATGAATGGCATTTTATACATGTTAGATAATGAACTTTATTTAAGTTTAAGAATGAGCATAAGTGTAGAGAAGGATCTAATTGAAAAGAAAAATTGGAGTGAATTGTCACCTCTCTAAAGTTTGGGGTGTAAGATGCCCATTTCATTAAGAAGACATTTGGTTATTTTGGTGATATTTAATTAGAATATTAGTTATTAAGTGATAAGTGATAAATATGTATTATTATTATTATTATGATATTTGGTGATAATATGTAATTATGGAGGAAGACTTTAGAGGGGACATTTGGTAGCTTTTGATTGGTTGATTTGTTTATATGTATATCTAATTAATATTGTGTATATATATGTGTGGGTGTATAGAGAATGAGGAGGAAGAAGAGAAGAGAGTTGTTGGTAGAAATTGTAAAAAGGACTGGATTGTAAGGCAAGTGGGGACTTAATTATAAAAATTATAAATTTAAGGGCTATTTAGGAAGAAGAGTGATTCATTAAAGACCAAAGTAGATATTTGGTTATAAATATCACAACTTCATATTTATCTTCTTCTCTTCCTACATGAGCATGTATGTGTGTGAGTGTAAATTGTGTTGAAAAAGAGAGAGTTGTATTGAAAAACAGAGAGTTGTATTGAAAAACAGAGAGTTGTACCATTTGCTTCCAAAAGAAACTAGGGATTTGGTAGAGAGAGAGAGAATTGGGCCATGGAAATTGGAGTCTAGGCTGGAATTAACAACCTCTATAGTTCAAGAATATCTCTTGGTAAGTAATTGGTGTTTTTTATTTAGTTTTGATTGAGTTTAGTTAGATAATTTCGTGCTCTATGTTTACTGAATTTTTTACCTCTGTAATTTGGCCATATTTTGAGCTATATATCTCTGATTTAAGCATGGTTAGACTCCTTGCAAACTTCAGAGAGTCCTTTACAAGTTTTATGTTTTGAGTTTTGCTTGAATTCGTTGTTAGAAGGGACAAACAGGGCTGAACATTTTATTACTCAATAGATGCTCTGTTTTGGGCTGAATGAATTCTAAAATCCATAATTAATTCCACACACATCCAAATTGAGTAATTCCAATTGGAATTTGCTATACACATATAACCCTAACTTTGGTAGCAATTTGGGGGTTTTTGGATTAGTGTGTGTAACTTTGAATTTATTTTGAATTAGAAGAATTTAATTGCACTTTATGGTGTTTTAAGTGAATTGCTATGTTTAAGTGTTAAATTGGTGTGTATATTATATAGAAGTTGGAAGAAGAAGTGGGAACTCTACTCAATAGGGGAAAGCTTGGCTTTGTGAAGGAGTTGAAGCTTTAGGTAAGTAATTGTTAATACAATGCTTACATATGTTAATTCTCTTATAACTATAATTGTATAATTATGTTTGATTATGTATGCCATGGCAATAATGAGTTATATAAGTATATAATGCTTATGGTGAGCTATGAATGATGGCACCTATATTGTGCAAGCCACATAATGTGGTGGGAATTATGATTTCACCATATTGTTGGAAATGAAATGATTATTGAATTATGATGATGAAATACATAAGCATACCAATTATAAGGTATGAATTGAAATATGCATATTGTGAGGTATGTGAGGAAAATATGTGTGGGTGGAGATTGAGCACCACGATCTGAGACTGAGTTGGCCAGAGAGTCTCAGATGTGGCCATTCATATGATTATATATACGTGTGAGACCTGAAACTGAGCTAGGCAGAGAGTCTCAGGAATGGCCACTAATGATATAAAAATATGAATTTTGTGAGGAATAAAGCAAATGTGTACTTCATATATGAACGTGTGAGAATAATGCTGGCCGGATTATTAACTTGCATAACATGCATTATGCATTTGTTATATATATGTTGAATGTGAGTTGTGGTTTCTTGACTTGATGTGATTTAGTGTATATGTTACACTAATAAGTGAGTTACGATGTTTACATATGTTTGTGGATAGTTGAAATGTTGTAATTGAGAGGGTTGTTTGAAATGATGAGAATTGGTGTATATGAGGCACCATAAAATGGTGAATTGTGTATATATATGCATATATTAAAAGTGTATTGAATGTAAATAATTGATATTATGTGTTAATGGATAGTTAGTGTGGATTAGTGTGTTTAGCATATATTGTTGTAACTTGAATTGAGTTACATTTATATGCTTTAACATTACTAGTCACTTCAAGGGTATTTTTATCCATTTATACAATTGAATTAAGTCCATGTGTCTTCATGAAATTTTCAGCCCTCTGAATTAACTTTTCGTAGCTTCTTGAATCACTCGAATCCAAGTTTAGTAGAGGGAGTTATGGCCAAAAAAGTACAGTGTGGTCTGAAGGGTCGAGTCAGGTGAGCCTTTTATACACCTATGCCGACTCGGCACGACTCGTGCTGAGTCATACCTGTGACTCTAGGTGCCGACTTGGTATGAGGGTGCCGACTCGGGGTGCTGACTCGGCACGAGTCAGCCTTTTTCTATGCACTATTATCTTCATATTTTGACCATAACTTGAGCTATAGACCTCCAAATGAGGCGTGGTTTGATGCCACGGAAACTTTAAAGAGTCTTCTACAAGTTACAAGTTTTGAGATTTGCTAGAATCTATTTTTAATATTCTCTAATTAAGCTTGACATTTTAGTGCTCACTTACACTTTTGTCATTTGGACTCCCATGCGCAGTCTAAATGTTAAATTCTTGTATTTTGATGTGTTACAATGTATTCTATGTGATTTTTTTAATTAGTTATTGAGAAGAACTATATATATAGTTGTATTAATAATTACTTATTGAGTTGCAAGCTCATTCCTTTGCAATTGTGATTTTTCAGGTTAGTTAGCCTAGCTTGAAGTGTGTTCCATGTGAGCTCAGGTGGGTCAAGGACAGGCTTGGTGTCGACATCTCCATCCTTATGATCATTATCATCATCACATTCAAGCATTTTATTTTTAAGCAATGTGTTTATTTTGATAACAAGTTATATATGTACACTAAAGTACAATGTGTATTAAACAAAAGTTTTTGGTATAAATGTATATCTCTATTGATAAAAAAAAATATTTGTTCCACGTGTTGTTATGTCATTGAAACACTTGTATGTAGTACCTGGAGAGTGCTACATTAAGTGGTATCAGAGCAGGGATTAGATTTCCTCAGGACATGAAACATGATGCATTCATAACATATCATGCATAAGTCATACATAACATATAGTTGATGTGCGTTGCACATGTCAGGATGGAAGGACACCAAGCTCAACCCATTAGTCTAAATGAGTCACTAGTGTTAATTTATAGACAATGCATATATATACATTATCTGAGCTTGAATAATTTTTCATTTATAATTCTCCACAAGTTGAATACCATTATATTTTGAGATTTAATTAAGTGATGAGAATAATGAGTTAAGAGCAAGTAGATAGTATTGTTGATGAAGAATTATGAAAGATAAGAGAGTGAGGTGCAAAGATTTTCATTGGTATTAGTGATTTTGCCATAGAAGAGGAATGGTTATAGAGTACGGAAAGATTTTTAGATTAAATTAATAAGTACTGATGATGAAAGGAGAATTAGTTAGGTAGTGTCATTGTTTGAGCAAGAGATATGATGTGATATGAAGTAAATATATGGATTGTGAGTATGTTGAATTGTAATTGAGTATAGAATAAAGTGAGCTATGGCTATTAAAATATGAATTGTGTGTGTGATTTATGACTATATGTAGGAGTTTCAAGGGCAAACAAAAAAAGTTGGAAAGCACCTATTGTAAGTAGTCACTAACAAGTTATATATTAGTTTCCTGATGTGCTAAAGTTATAATATATTAAATGAGTTATGCCTTTTAAAATTACTAATGACATATTATATTAATGTGAATTCCTTGTGTATATTAGTAATGCTCAGTTAAAAATAATTATAGTGTGGTGGATAACTGAGCCCTAATTGGGATTGTTTATAGAAGTATAGTTGTTTTATTGCAAGATTGGCCCTACTTTAGTAGGGAGATGTCTATATTTTAGGGGAGGTTCTGCCAAATTTTTGGTAGATTCCTCATAAATTAAGCTTTTGTTGTTAGGTTCTTATGATAAAGCCTTGAGTGTAATAGATGAATTATGATCTATAGGTTATGATGTGCAATGTTGATGATAGTATGAGTATGATACGAGTAGTATACTAATTAAATACCATGTGAGGTTAATGTATGTATTATGAATGTGATAATGAACTGGTGAATGTAGATAGAATATTATTTAATAAATTATTGTGATGTAATGTCATTGAATTGTATTGTATTATGATGTGTTGTGTTTCACAAGAAGGTGAAACGAGTGAGGAAAATGATAATGTGTGAGAAAATGTATTGAGTGAAGATTGAGTCAGGTGGATAGTCTCATAAAATGGCTATATATATATGAAGCTGTGGAATATGGGAAAAACATATACCATAGAATATAGAAGGCTTAATAGTCAAGAAGGCACTAGAACATTTATGGGCAGAGCATCAGCTTCAATAGATAATAGTTATGATAGAATTCCTCAGGAAAATTATTGGGGGTCTTAGACTTGATGCTTGATACTAATGTAGTAAGCAAGGGCATTTCTTTAGAGATTGATCATTGAAGAAAATTGTTGAAGATCCTAGTTAAATAAATAAAGTGGTGCAAGAAAGGAAATATTCCAAATCAGAAGTAAACCAAGCAGAAGCTAAGAGAGTAAGAAAAAGGAATTGGTATTGTAACATAAAATTGGACTTGATGATCGTTTGGATGAGTATGCATTACGTATATATGGAATATTTACATTATTAAGGACATGGTATATGTATTTCAATGCCTGCTGGAATGTTGTGATAGTAAATTTGGTGATGAGATTTTATTTCAAGACATTAGAATAATATGACTAATATATAGATTGCAACAGCTATTAAATTGGGAAGGAGAATAGTATTATTTCAGGAATTGATTAGGTATGAAGCTGTAGTATCATGGTAGATTGGTATGTAAAAAAGGTGGGTACGGATATTTGAAGACAGAGAAAGATAGAGACCGTGATTAAAAGAGAGATTTTGCATGTTAGTTGGATTTCAACTGTAATTATATAATCTGTGATGTAATATGAGTAAGAATTTATTTAGATGATATTGTGATTCAATGGAAGTTAATTCAAGAGTAATAAGTTAATTCATAACTGAAGAATTTTCTAATTTGTGAGATTATTTTTAGGAACAAATTTTGAATTTAGATTACTTTAAGGGTAGCTTATAAATGGATGGCACCATACAGAATAATGACAAAAGAGTTAAAGAGGTATTTTGGTAAAGTAAATATGGGAGTGTTATTTTAGCTTAATAAAGAAAGATGATGATGTAAGATTACGTGTTGATAGTAAATGGATTATTAGAGGGAATAATTCATCATGAGGGGTATCAATTCAGTTTATAAGAGAAAAGGATAGCAGTATGAGATTAGGTAATAATTACAAGCAATCGAACAATATTTTAATGAAGAATAATTACCCGTAATTGAGAAATGATAGGTTGCTTGATTAATTGAGAGATGCAATGGTGTTTTTGAAGATAGATTTGGAACTAGGATATTGACATTTTTGAATGATAAAATATGTTATTTTCAAATATGGTATGCAAACTTGAAATGGATGGTATTAATTTATGATTATGTCATTTGGATTGATTGGTACACCAGATGCGCCTAAGCCATCAATAAGCAAGACTCTTCGATAGTATTTGAATGTTCAGGTGAAAAGTATTTGGTAAGTAGTTATTAGATAGAATGAATGATATAGATTTACAATAATAATGAAGGAAGTACGTGAATTCTATTTGTTCATTATCTTTGTGTGATCGTGATATAGGAGATAAGTTATTGTGATGAGTATTTTGATGAACCATGTTTCTTGAGTTGTGTTATGAATTGTGAAAGTATTAGAATTATAGTTGTAAGCGTGTATATATTATGAACTTGAGTTTAGTTTATTTGATATAAATGAGGTTATGTTTGGGAGTAAATGTTGATAGTTGATTGGCTAAGTGTCCATCAACAAGGAAAATGATACCAAATAATGAGAGTAAGATGTGAAAGTATGAATTATTATGAGATGCTATCTCTGTTGTTAAAATAAATGAAAACATTAAATAAAGTGTTGAGATATGAGATCCGTATGGTGTGTACTAAATTATTTATTGATTATTTTTATACTCTTCTAGTATGGAATTGACATGTATTATTGTGAGTAAAGATTTTATTTCTTTTAAATGTTTTTGAGTTCAGGAATTCAATAGTTGAGGTGAAAATGATTTTATAAGTGATTAGGGAAATATTAAGAGTGTGAGATAAGAGTTGCAATCATAAAATTGCATAGTCTTTGGGATCTTTTAATGGCATGCAATATATATATATAAATAAAACTTCAATTTTTCATGTAAAATTTCTCACTCTGGCGTGAGTAAAATGTTCATCCTTGCATATTATATTGTTATGTGTCTCAACTTATCAGGAGCACTGAAAGAACAATATAATCTTATGGTTACAACGTTTATATGTCACATAGGAATTCAATTTAAATTTAAGAGCTTTAGTACCTTTATATTGAAGAGGTGTAGTATACGTATGTCGGTTAAATAGAAACAATTGATCTTTTATGTCTAAGGTTTAACATGTACATAAAGATGCGATATTTGCATCAGTTATGATTCATTCCTTTGGGTCCTAAATTTATATGGTTGAGAAGGCTAAATAGAGAATTTTAAGATTTGAAAGAAAAGGAAAATTTAGTCTGAAATATATGGACAGTATTGTGAGAAGGAGGACCATTGGCATATAAATTGAATTTACTAAGGAAATTGTTATTTAATCATGATATATTCCATGTGTTTATATTAAAACGATATAGATAGGATCCTAGTTATGTGATACAAAAGAGCTAATGAAGTAGAAAAATTCATATCTTTTTCCAGAAGATAGTGAGATATTAAATTTCGGGGACAAAATTTTCCTTAAGGAGGGGAGAAATGTAACACCCACCTTTTTAGCCTATGTATTTATGACGTATGAATGACATTTCATGCATGTTAGATAATGAACTTTATTTAAGTTTAAGAATGAGTATAAGTGTAGAGAAGGATCCAATTAAAAAGGAAGTTTGGAGTGAATTATCACCTCTCTAAAGTTTGGGGTAATATGTAAGATGCCCATTTTATTAAGGAGACATTTGGTTATTTTGGTGATATTTAATTAGAATATTATTTATTAAGTGATAAGTGATAAGTGATAAATATGTATTATTATTATTATGATATTTGGTAATAATATGTAATTATGGAGTAAGACTTTAGAGGAGACATTTGGTAGCTTTTGATTAGTTGATTTGTTTATGTGTATATCTAATTGATATTGTGTATATGTATGTGTGGGTGTGCAAAGAATGAGGAGGAAGAAGAGAAGAGAGTTCTTGGTAGAAATTGTAAAAAAGACTGGATTGTAAGGTAATTGGGGACTTAATTGTAACAATTATAAGTTTAGGAGCTAGTGGATATTTGGTTATAAACATCACAATTTCAGCTTTATCTTCTTCTCTTCCTACGTGAGCATGTATGTGTGTAGGTATGAATTGTGTTGAAAAGAGAGAGTTACACCATTTGCTTCCAAAAGAAACTAGGGATTTGATAGAGAAAGAGAGAATTAGGCCATGGAATTTGTAGTCTAGGCTGGAATTAACAACCTCTATAGTTCAAGAACATCTCTTGGTAAGTAATTGGTGTTTTTGATTTAGTTTTGATTAAGTTTAGTTAGATAATTTCGTGCTCTATTTTTGCTGAATTTTTTACCTCTGTAATTTGGCCATATCTTGAGCTATATAGCTCTGATTTAAGCATGGTTAGACTCTCTGGAAACTTCAGAAAGTCCTTTACAAGTTTTATATTTTGAGTTTTGCTTGAATTGGTTGTTAGAAGGGACAAACAAGGCTGAACATTTTATTGCTCAGTAGATGCCCTGTTTTGGGCCGAATGGATTCTAAAATCCATAATTAATTCCACACACATCCAAATTGAGTAATTCCAATTGAAATTGTCTATACACATATAACCCTAGCTTTGGTAGCAATTTGGAGGTTTTTGGATTAGTGTGTGTAACTTTGGGTTTATTTTGAATTAGGAGCATTTAATTGCACTTTTATGGTGTTTTAAGTGAATTGCTATGTTTAAGTGTTAAATTGGTATGTATATTGTATAAGAGTTAGAAGAAGAAGTGGGAACCCTACTCAATAGGGGAAAGCTTGGCTTTATGAAGGAGTTGAAGCTTTAGGTAAGTAATTATTAATACAATGCTTACATATGTTAATTCTCTTGTAACTATAATTGTATAATTATATTTGATTGTGTATGCCAATTACTATGGCAAGAATGAGTTATATAAGTATATAATGCTTATGGTGAGCTAGGAATGATGGAACCTATATTGTGCAAGCCACATGATGTGGTGGGAATTGTGATTTCACCATGTTATTGGAAATGAAATGATTGTTGAATTATGATGATGAAATACATAACCATGTCAATTATGAGATATGAATTGAAATATGCACATTGTGAGGTATGTGAGGAAAATGTGTGTGGGTGGAGATTGAGCTCTACGATCTGAGACTGAGCTGGGTAGAGAGTTTTAGATGTGACCATTCATGTGATTATATATACATGTGAGACCTGAGACTGAGCTGGGCAGATAGTCTCAGGAATGGCCACTAATGATATAAAAATATGAATTTTTGGAGGAATAAAGCAAATGTGTACTTCGTGTGTGAGAATAATGCTGGCCTAATTACTAACTTGCATAGCATGCATTGTGCATTTGTTATATATATGTTGAATGTGAGTTGTGGTTTCTTGACTTGATGTGATTTAGTGTATATGTTACACTAATAAGTGAGTTGTGATGTTTAGATATGTTTATGGATAGTTGAAATGTTGTGATTAAGAAGGTCATTTGAAATAATGAGAATTGGTGTATATGAGGCACCATAAAATGGTGCATTGTGTATATATATGAATATATTGAAAGTGGATTGAATGTAAATGATTGATATTATGTGTTAATGGATAGTTGGTGTGGATTAGTATGTTTAGCATGTATTGTTGTAACTTGAATTGAGTTACATTCATATGCTTTGACATCACTAATTATTTTGAGGGCATTTTTTTCCATTTATACAATCGAATTAAGTCCATGTGTCTTCATGAAAGTTGTAGCTGGCACGAGGGTGCCAACTCGGCACGAGGGTGCTGACTCGGCACAAGTCAGCCTTTTTCTGCGCACTATTATCTTTATATTTTGACCATAACTTGAGCTATAGACCTCTAAATAAGGCGTGGTTTGATGCTACGAAAACCTTAAAGAGTCTTCTACAAGTTCCAAGTTTTGAGATTTGCTAGAATATATTTTTAAGATTCTCCAATTGAGCTTGACATTTTAGTGCTCACTTACACTTTGTCATTTGGACTCCCATGCGCAGTTTAAATGTTAAATTCTTGTATTTTGATGTGTTGCAATGTATTCTATATGAGTTTCTTAATTAGTTATTGAGAATAACTATATGTATGGTTATATTAATAATTACTTATTGAGTTGCAATCTCATTCCTTTGCAATTGTAGTTTTTTAGGTTAGTTAGCCTAGCTTGAAGTGTGTTCCGTGTGAGCTTAGGTAGGTCAAGGGCAGACTTGGTGTCGA
The DNA here is from genome assembly GCA_949673435.1 of Macaranga tanarius. Lineage (NCBI taxonomy): Eukaryota > Viridiplantae > Streptophyta > Magnoliopsida > Malpighiales > Euphorbiaceae > Macaranga > Macaranga tanarius. Next base: position 14,809 of record CATIWO010677945.1, on the reverse strand, counting down.
CATCTCCATCCTCATGATCAAGCATTTTATTTTTAAGAAATGTATTTATTTTGATAACAAGTTATATATGTACACTAAAGTACAATGTGTATTAAACAAGAGTTTTTGGTATAAATGTATATCTCTTTTGATAAAAAAAAAACATTTGTACCACGTGTTGTTATGTCATTGGAACACTTGTATGTAGTACTTGGAGAGTGCTACAAATAATTACTTACACAAATGCTTTAACTCCTTCAAAAGACAAGCTTCTCTTAGTGAGTGGTGTCTTTTCTATCCTTGTCCACTCCTACACATAACTATGTATTAATACCACATAGCAAGCATGACTCTATCATCCAACTCAACCAAATGCAACTAAGTGCAATTATATACTCAATGTTCAATTCATCCAAATAAAATCTACACAAGTCTAAAAATCATGAAAATAATATTAAAGCTAGATGTATAAGTCTACTTCAAATTCCAATTGGAATTACTTAATTTAGATATGTATAGAATTAATTATGGATTTTTTTATCAAATCTGGGCAAAAATAGAGTTGAAAGCTTGAGCACGAAAATATCAAGCCCTATGAGTCGACCTAAATAGCAAAATTAGCTCTAGCTTAAAACACAAAAGTTGTAGAGAACTCTCTGAAATTTCTAGAACTTCAAACTTTGCTCAAATCAGAGGTCTACAACTCCAGTTATGCTAAAAACACTAAGACTGATGCAAACAAAAAATAAAATCCAAGTTTTACAACAAACATAACCTAATTAAATTAACCAAAATAAATACATGGCTTACCAAAAATGATACTCCAACTACTTTTAAACCTTCTAAAGCTCCCCAAAATAATTCTTAGATGAGTAGAGAAAAATTAAAATCTCCTAAAGCTATTAAGAACTCCTCTTCTCTTCTACACCCAAATCTCTATACTCTTCTTCACGCACACACACACACATAAAATATTCACCAATCAAAATATACCATTTGCCCCTCCCCCAAAGTCTTCCTAATAATTACCCATTATCACTAAATCTTAATAATAATAATCATAATAATAATATAGATAATTATTAACAATTCTCTATAATAATTCTTAATAAAATAATACAAAAATATCATCATAAATCTCGACACTCCTCTTAATGAAATTGGATTATTACCCAATAATCCACAATTTTATATTTTGACAAATAACTCCAAAATTTCTTACAATTAAGTCCAACTCTACCCACATACATATACCCCACTTAAATGCAAACCATAATACCACTCTATAAACATATGAAAAGTACAATGCATGAATAGTGCATCTAAGATACAGGTGTTACAATTCTACCCTCATAAAAATTTCATCCTCGAAATTTAATACTCACTACTTCCAATTTCAGGAAATAAATATGGGTACTTCTGTTGCATTTGTTCCTCCACTTTCCATGTTATATCTCTAGGAGAACGATGACTCCATTTAACCTTCACTATTGGTATCTTATTGTTTCTTAATTGCTTCACCTTTTGATCCAAAATTTCCATTGGTTCTTCCACATAAGTTAGTGCCTCTAAAATTTCTATCTCCGGCTCTTGCACAACATGACTTGGATCTGATCGGTACCTTCATAGCATGGACACATGAAATACATTGTGAATAGAAGATAATTCCACTAGCAGTGCCAATCTATAGGTCATTCCACTGGCAGTGCCAATCTATAGGCTAGTGGTCCAATTCTTTCCATAATTTCATAGGGTCCAATGTACCTCGGGCTCAATGTTCCTTGTCTACCAAATCTCAAAACCCCTTTCCATGTGGAAACTTTTAAGAAAACTTTCTCTCCCACTTATTAACTATTTCTTGAATTAATTTCGGCCCTTCTAATTGTCTCAATCCTTCCACATCCTAATACACTGGACTTCGGCACTTTCTTCCACACAAAGCCTCATATGGAGCCATTTTGATACTAGAGTGATAACCGTTGTTATATGCGAACTCCATCAATTGTAAGTGATCATCCCAGTTGCCTTTAAACTTAAGTACATAAGCCCTCATTATGTCTTCTAGTGTCTGAATAGTTCTCTCTGATTGTCCGTCTATATGAGGATGAAAAGTTGTACTGAAATGCAGTTTTGTTCCTAAGGCTTATTGCAAACTTCCCCAAAAATGTGAAGTAGATCTGGAATCTCTATTAGACACAGTTGATAAAGGAATTCCATGCAATCTCATAATTTCTGACACATACAAAGAAGCTAAATTGTCCAAATAATCACTAGTTTGAACCGGCAAGAAATGAGCCAATTTGGTTAATCTGTCCACTATTACCCACACGACATCATGTTTTCAAAAAGTTCGAGGCAAACCCATAATAAAATCCATGGTCATCTTCTCCCACTTCCATTCAAGAATCTTCAAAGGTAGTAGTTTTCCTGCAGGTGCTTGATATTCAACTTTAACTTGTTGACAAGTCAAACATCGTGCAATAAACTCTGCTACATCTTTTCTCATTGTCGGCCACCAATAGTAAGGCTTCAGATTCTGATACAATGTTGTACTCCCAGGATGCATTGTATAAGGAGAAGAATAAGCTTTATTCATAATTTACTTCTTTAATTCTTTAATGTCCGATACACACACATGATCTTCCATTATCAACACACCATCCTCTGCGATTACAAACTGAGAATTAACTCTAGCTTCTACTTTTACTTTCATCTTCTTCTAATATGGATCTTCCATTTAAACACTTTGAACTTGATCTTTCAAAGATGGTTTAACTTATAAGGTAGCCAATAATTAATCTTTCTTAATATCAAGTACAACATTCATTGCCCGTAAAGCCACTAAATTACCTATATCATAATAAATTATTATCGCAGAACATTTCACTATATTTCAGCTTAAGGCATCCGCTACCATATTTGCCTTCTCCAAGTGGTACTCAATCGTACAATCATAATCTTTTAATAGTTTTATCTATCTTCGTTGCCTCAAGTTCAGTTTCTTTTGAGTAAGGATATACTTCAGACTTTTATAATCTGTAAAGATAGAAAATATCTCTCCGTAGAGATAATATCGCCAAGTCTTTAATGCATGCATAATAACAGCCAACTTAAGATCATGTGTCGGGTAGTTCATTTCATGCGGTCTCAATTGTCTAGATGCATAGGCTATCACCCTTCTGGTTTACAAGAGCATACATCCTAATCCTTGCCTCGAAGCATCAGTATACACCACATAATCACTATTTCCCGTTGGTAATGCAAGTATAGGAGCTGTAGTGAGAGCATCCTTCAACCTCTTAAAACTACGTTGACATGCTTCATTCCATCAAAAAAGAATATTCTTCTTCAATTAACTCGTCAAAGGTCTAGCAAAAATGGAGAAATCTTTCATAAATTTTCTATAATACCCAGCTAATCCTAAGAAAGTCTAAATTTCTATCACATTTCTAGGTGGTTCCCACTCTAGGATAGCTTTTATCTTGGATGGATCGGGCTTTACTCCTTCTTTAGACATAATATGTCCAAGAAATGTAATTTCTTCCATCCAAAACTCGTATTTACTGAACTTGGCATACAACTTCTTCTCCTGTAATATCTATAAAGCTACTTGAAGATGCTTTTTATGTTCTTCCTAACTTGAAGATGAGTATGTCATCAATGAAGACAATAATGAACTGATTCAAGTATGGCTGAAATGTCTTATTGATCAAAGACATAAAAGCTGCTGGTGTATTAGTCAGTCCAAACGGCATCATAAGGAATTCATAATGCCCGTATCTTATTCTAAATGCAGTCTTAGGAATAGAAGCTTCTACTACCTGAAGTTTTTAATAACCGGATCTCAAATCAATCTTCAAAAATACCAAAGCATCCTTTAAATGATCAAACAAATTGTCAATTCTAGGCAAAGGATATTTATTCTTTACTGTTATTTAGTTCAATTGCCTATAGTCAATGCACAATCTCATGCTTCCATGTTTCTTCTTCACAAATAATACCGGTGCTCCCCATGGTGAAATACTCGGCCTAATGAACCTTTTTTCTAACAATTCCTCTAAGTGCTTCTTTAATTCCTTCAACTCTAATGGTTCCATCCTGTATGGTGCAATTGATACTGGAGCTGCTCCTGGTATAGTATCAATTTCAAAATTTACTTCTCGATGTGGTGGCAATCCCGGTAACTCATCTAAGAAAACATTTGAAAATTCCTTAAAGATAGGCACATCCATCACTCCCTGACCAACCTTTAACGTGTCAATGATGTTGGCCAAAAATGCCTCACACCTATCTCTAATCAGTTGAAAAGCCATAGTAGTAGAAATTAAACATGTGGGAATGGTTTTTCTCTTACCCACTAAAACTATCTTTTCTTGCCCCGAAGTCTCAATAGTCACTTCTTTGGTATAACAGTTCACAATAGTGTGATGCTTGGATAGCCAATTCATACGCAAAATAACATTAAACTCTTCTAAATTAATCACTACCAAATTAGCATGTAAAGTTCTACCCTCTATTTCTATAGGACACTCTCTAATCACTATATTAACAGTCACCGTACCCCGAGCAAGTATAGACACACATATATTATATCCTAATGCTTCAATGGTGCCATATACTTTCAATGCAAACTCATAGGCTATAAATGAACATGTGGAGCCAGGATCTACTAAAATATATACAGCATAACCAAGGACTGTGAATATACCTGTGACCACATCCAGGTGCAGATGGAGCCTCTTACCTCATGATAGCATACACCCTAGCCTGACCTTGTGCTTGCCCAATTATTCCAGTCGGTGTGGAAGTGCCAACTTTGCTCCCTCTTCCACGTCCTCTTCCTTTGACCAATCTGGAGGGTATTTTCGCACCCACTACTTTGCCATGTCATCTGGGGTCCCTCAGCATTCTTTCTTGCTGGACAATCTCTAATGATATGTCCAAGTTGGCTACGGTAATAGCACATAATCATTTGAGGCCCCTAGCATTCTCTAGAATGGAATCTGCCACATTTGTGACATGTAGAGGCAGACACACTGCTCATTGATCTACCTCTCCCTCCATCTCTTCTATTAATAGGTAGTCTTCCATATCCTCTACTAGAAACACTCCCTATTGATTGAGTAGGTCAACTTGACCCTCGTCCTTTAAAGCTACCTTGTTGGAACCCATAACCCCTAAAAGATGATCCTCCACCGGTTTTAAATGAAGAGGAAGGGATAAACACACCAATAGTCTTCTTCTTTTTAGCTTCCACAACATTCCTTTCTAGAATGATTTCCTCTACTCGGATTGTTGTCTCTAACAACTCTCTATATGTGGATGACTTCACCACTATCTTCTCTCGTATCTCCAGGTTCAACCCTCTCTCGAACTTGTTCTTTTTGAGCTCATCAGTGGCCACCTCTTCGGGTGCATAGTTTGATAGCCTTACAAATTGAACTTCGTAAGCGGCTAACGATAAGTCTTCTTACTTCAAATTAAGGAACTTAATCTTTTTCTTATCTTTGTACACTGCTGGCATATATTTTTCTATGAAGGCTTCCAAGAAATTTGCCCAAGTGATCATTATTGGCACATTCCTACTTCCTGGCACTGTATCCCACCAATCTAGAGCATTTTGTTCAAATAATGATACCGCGTAGCTCACCCTCTTCTCAGGGGTACAATCAAACCGGTCTAGCACTCGCTCAGTGCTTCTCAACCATTCTTCAGCCACCATAGGGTCAGTAGTACCTACAAAAGTCTTGGCACTATATTTTTTGATCTTCTCATAGTTCTCATCAATAGTGCTTTTATTTGATTTCTGAGACATTTCCCTTATAACTTGCACAAACTCTTGCATGAAAGGTGGGTAAGGAGCTTGTGGAGGAGGAGGTTGGGATTGGAATTGTTCCCCTAATGCATGCATAGGCTCTTGCCTATGTACGGACTCAGATGACTCTTTCGGGCCAATAGGAGGTGCTTGGTGTTCGTCCATCCTAATACATTAACATCTATCAACTAGATGCCATCTATAAATTATGCATGTTATGCTCATGTCCTAAGAGAATCTAATTCCTGCTCTGATACCACCAAATATGAGATCTGCAACACAAGGCCTTAACAAACCCATACACGTGTCCACAAGCATGCTTATTCAAATAGCAAGAATATAACAAATGTTATTCATACTCAATATATAATTATATAAGTGTACATACTAGTGAGTGAAACAATTAAACAATGAAGCATAGTAATTTTTTTTTTAAAAAAAACTATAAAGGACTGGGCTGGCCAGACACTGGCACTTACTAGTGTCTGGTCACAGACTGGGCGACTGGCAGTCGCCATCATCTGGACGCAGGCAAGCCAACTGGCGATCTCCAGTCAACTGGTGATCTCCAGTCAACTGGCAACCGCCAGTGACTGGAGGCAGCCCTTCCCTTGATTTCTTCTAACAAAAACCTTCCACTCAAAATCCTAATAGCATATGCACACACCAAACATGCTCATGAACAATATTTCTCATATATATAACATAGATTGAACATTTAAAACACACAAACTGGTATATATACAACCATATATATAAATACTTAACATATTCATAATTCTTATACACAAACTCCACAATCTTAATCTTATATGCACACTCAAAGTATATTTCCAACATACCACTACATATAGCTAAAAGTTCAGAACATCAGTACAAAATGCATGAGGTGCATGCTAATAAAGATGGAGATGATTCGCCAAGCACACCTCGAGCCTCCGGAAATCACTACTAATGCAAGCTTCTAGTTTTTTAACTATTTCCTGAAAAATAGTTGCAAAGGGGTGAGCTTGCGACTCAATAAGCAATTACTAATATAATAATATATATATTACTTCTCAAGAAGTAATTAAGTGATATAACAACAAGAATATTATAGATTAAGTTCATCCATGTATTTTACTTCAATTCCAACACATACAAAAAGTATACTCAATATATACCAAATATATACACATCATATACAAAACATATACACATTATATACAAAACATATACACATCATATACAAAACATATACACATCATATACGAAACATATACATAACTTCACATTTTTGGTTTCCGGCCAAAACCACCTCACATGCGCATTTCTCACAAATGGTCAGATACTGAGACTATCCGTTCGGCTCAGTCCCAGTTCTCACATCCTCACATATACATTATCGGGTAGCTATTCGCCCGGTTCAGCTTACCCGTCTCACATTTCATCTTTTTCTCATGTGACCACTACTGGAACTATCCGCCCGGCTCAGTTTTAGATTTCACAATCAGTGAAGGCTATCCACCCAGCTCAGCTCCACTATCTCATATATTCTTCACAATTCTCATCATCATCAATCAAACCACATACACATTTTCAATTCACATTTCAATCACTTCTCAAACACATACACAGTTCACATTCAATATTCATAACTCACCTTACACCACATTAAATCAATCAATTCAACACAATTCATCATTCTTAAAATATATATACATATTATATGTATCATCCATACCACATCACATACTTGTCCAAATCATTCATAGCATATAATTCTTTAATTCAAGAGAACAGATATATATATTATTATATTAATAATTACTTACACAAATGCTTCAAGTCCTTCAAAAGACAAGCTTCCCTTAGTGAGTGGTGTCTCCTCTATCCTTGTCCACTCCTACACATAAATATGTATCAATACCATATAGCAAGCATGACTCTATCATCCAAATCAACCAAATGCAACTAAGTGCAACTACATACTCAATGTTCAATACATTCAAATAAAATCTACACAAGTCCAAAAATTATAAAAATAATACTAAAGCTAGACATATGAGTCTACTTCAAATTTCAATTTGAATTACTCAATTTGGACATATATGGAATTAATTATGGATTTTTTATCAAATCCGAGCAAAACAGAGTTGACAACTTCAGCATGAAAATGTCAAGCCCTGCCAGTTGACTTAAGTAGCAAAATCAGCTCTAGCTTAAAACACAAAAGTTGTAGAGAACTCTCTGAAGTTTCCAAAACATCAAACTTTGTTCAAATCAGAGGTCTACAACTCTAGTTATGCTCAAAAAACTAAGACTAATGCAAACAGAAAATGGAATCTGAGTTTCACAACAAACATAAACTAATTCAATTAACCAAAATAAATACATAGCTTACCAAAAATGATGCTCCAACCACTTTTAGACCTTCTAAAGCTCCCCAAAATAATTCTTAGATGAGTAGAGAAATTGAAATCTCCCAAAGCTATCAAGAACTCCTCTTCTCCTCCACACCTAAATCTCTACACTCTTCTTCACACACACACACATATACACATAAAATATTCACCAATCAAAATATACCATTTGCCCCTCCCCCAAAGTCTTCCCAATAATTACCCATTATCACTAAATAATAATAATAATAATAATAATAATTATTATTATTATTATCAACAATTCTCTACAATATTTCTTAATAAAATAATACAAAAATATCATCACAAATTTCTACACTCCCCTTAATGAAATTGGATTATTACCCAATAATCCACAATTTTCTATATTGACAAATAACTCCAAAATTTCTTACAACTAAGTCCAACTATACCCACATACACATACCCCACTTAGATGCAAACCATAATACCACTCTATAAACATGTGAAAAGTACAAGGCATGAACAGTGCATTTAAGATGCATGTGTTATAATAATAAAGAAGCTTGTACTTTCTAGAGGGTAGGGGAATATGTCTTTAAAGTAGAATTGTAAAGTAGTGATTACGAATAAGTCGTACTAAAAATAGAGATAAAAATATACAGTTGTAACATATGTCCTTGTAATATAACTGTAATATATATCTTTATGACTAGCGATAGGTCCTTATAGTATATATCTTTAGCATCTTTATCGTAGAACAGGTAGCCGGTAAACTTACTTTTTGAGTTTATATATAATATGTATCCTTGTTTGTAAGAATCATCGAAGAAAAAACTATCAATAAAATTTCTATGTTTCTTATATCCCCTTGTGAGTAGAAAGCTATCTCTCTGTAAGTTTCATCTCTTTGTAAGTTATCTTCCCTATTTATATTTTGATCCTTTATTTAAACATGCATGGATTTTTTATCACAATATTAGTTCATCATTTTTTGTTTTAATAATTTACAGTGATAACAATAGTGTGTCTATTTGTAAACAATATATTTGTTTACTTTCCTGTGTGTTTGACTATATGGTATCAGAGCATGAGTAAAGAGAGGACTTATAGAGAATTTAGAATAATGAAAAGAAAATATAAACATTTATTATTAGGAATAAGTAGTAATAATGAACAAATTAGCAAATATTTTGAAATAAATACTTTATTATGTAATTATATAGTATAGAAGGTAATGCAACAAAAAATGTAATAATAGATATGATAATTAACTTTGACGATTATATATAATAAATTATTAGTAATTCAAGAAAAATTAGAAAACGTGACTTCTATCCGAGAAAAATTAGTAGATCAACAATATAAAATAGAATTATTAGTAAAAAAATATTAACCATTATATTATCATGACTACTAAAATAGATAATATTTTAAATAATATTTGTATTTTAGACTGGAATAAATTATCAACATTAGAATCTTTAAAAAATGAAATAGAAAAGGCTATAGCTAAATAACAAGAAACTTTTAAATTTTTAGAACAACAAAAAATGCCAACATTACTTAATATAATTTAACATAAGAATAAAATGACGATACTAACAATAATAAAAGATATTATAGAAAAAATGATAAATGATGAAGACCTTGACTCCTAATTTTGATAAATGATGGAGACCTTGACCTAAAAGATTTTTTAGGAACCGGAGTTATTTTTGCATAATGGTATTTAGAAACCGAATGTATAATATTTAATGAAACTAGATTAATGTATAAATAAATTAAAAAGAAACAAAATTTAAATTATAGAAAATTTGTTTTAATTCAAAATTATGGTTGTGATCAGTACAAATACAAAGAATATAAATATAAGAAAAAATGGAAAAAATGTTTTAAAAAATATAGGAGACCATATTATAGCAAAAGAAAAAATATAATAGACAAATAGATAAATCAAAATGTGAATGTTATATTTGTAAAAAGAAATGTCACTTAGTAAATGAATGTCCCAATAAAAGAACTAAAAAAGTAAAAGGATATATAATAATTCCAGATCTTTCAAAAATAAGTAATAATGAAAATATATATGCAATTACATTCAATAAGTCAGAATCTGATTAAACAAGAAAATAATAATATAGGAAAAAATTATATATAACAAGAAGTTGATAGAAAAACTATTTATAATTAATAAATTATGAACCTAATATTAGCATAAAAGAAATTTTTGGAAAACAACAATCCAATAATAATTTTACAAAATATTTAAAAATTCAAGTTTTAAAATAGAAAGAAAATAATATTATGTTCAAATAGTAGCAGAAGAGACAATAGATATATTAGATACAAAAGAAAATACTAGAACATTTATGCTTTATAAAGAAGTAACAATAAAATAGAGATTAAAATTTTCAGAAAAAGAAAGACATGAATATAAAAACATGCAAATAGGAGGAATAAGTATAGTAGTGAAAGCTTATTTTCAATCTTATATTAATTCACTATTTAGTCTGGTAATTATAAATGATAGAATGAGACATAGTTTAAAAGATAGTATTATAGGAGAATTATATACAAATTTATGTTATAATAAAACAGTTATAAATATTTTTTAAAATTTTAGTCTAAGTCTTAGAGATGAAAATATAGATAAGGTGCTAAGAATATATTATAAACTTTTTAGAGTAAAAGCACTTCGAAGAAGTAAATTAATTTATATAAAAATAAAAACATTATGTGCATTTACTACAAAATATAAGATAAATAATAATAAGATATTAACAGGATATAAAGTATCACTAATTTGTAAAGATTTGATAGAATATAGATCTAGAGAAACAACAAATATTTATAATTACCCTAACAATTATACTATAGAATTTAATAATATTAAAGAATTAGGAAAACCTAAGATAAATAAAGAAATAAATACGCATAAAAATTATAATTAACTAGATAGATCATTAACTATAGAAAGAAAAAGTACATGTAATCCAAGTAGTAGTAATTCAATAATTTTAAAGAACCTATAATAGATACTATTTTAGAAAAATAAAATCATCAAATATATATAGAAGCAAAAATAAGAAATAGAGCAATATTAATACTAAACGAGCTTGTTCACGAATATACTAAACGAGCCTATTTGAGAACATGTTTCGCGAGCCTGTTCGTGAACATGATTCACGAGCCTACTAACGAGCTTGTTCGCGAGCTTATACAAGTTGAATATTACAAAGCTCGGGCTCGGCTCATTTAGCTTACAAGCCTTTAAATGAAGCTCGGGCTCAGCTCGTTTAACTTAACAAACAAGCTCGAATGAGCTTTTCTCGAATCAAGATTCGAATAACTCACGAGTAGCTCTGTTCGTTTACAGCCCTAATAATGACCTGTTTTACCTCGTTTAACATTTAAACTATAAAATATTATAAAGAGCAAATTAAACACAAATAATCTAAAATTCTAAAGATCAAATCCAAACTAATAATTTTAAATTTACATCCAAATTTAAAATATCATTAAGATATTTTTCAAGAACATATAAAATGATAATAACTTTAACTTCCTTCACGTCTTGATCTTTAAAACACTGATACACTTTGTTTCTAAGCGAATTAGAAAAGGTTAGCCGATACAACGAAGATATCTAGGGAGAGCCAAGAAATGAGTTACGAGAGAATGAGAGAATAAGAGATGAACCGAGAGACAGAGAGGCGAAGCAAAGAAGGCGATGAAGTAGATTTATCGAGAGAAAATAAGGAATTAGCAGATAGGGTATCTTTGATATCAAACCCAAATCAAAAGTTCAAAACTACGTAGTTTTGTTTTGTTGAGGTTTGTCTTTGTTTTTTTATCGGTCAATATTGTTAAAGTTTACGTAAGGCACTAAATTAGGTTAATATTGAAAGTAATAGTTGCATGACAAATTGATGCTAATCTTGATATAGAGTGGGGTCAAATGGCTAGCTTTTCTATAGTTTAGGGCTTTCCAAAACGTAACTGTAATATGTATGTTCAACTATATTTAATTGCAATCAACATAATATATATATATATATATATATATATATATATATATATATATTATTAATCACACTCAATTCGATTTTTTGAAATTTTTTTTGTTCAAATTAAAATTTATAATATGAATTATTAAATATTAATGAAAATTTTAACTATATTGATTATATTATTAATATATATAACTTACATTGAATTTATGTTTTTTTGATACTAATAGAAAAATAATAAATTAAAAACTACATCTGCATAATTGAACAAATAAATATTTTCTATTTGGGACCATTACACATCTCACATGATTTAACTATATTAGTGAATGGGTTACCATAGCAATTAATTAAAGAAACATTCAAATTTTTACTTATAATTTTTCAAAAACATAAATATGTAATTTTTATTGTATTTGATAATCTAAATTTTTACTTAATAATAAATCAGAATATATAGCATCTGTTTGAGACTATACTTTATATAAATCTAATTATTCATATTAAAATTAACCACTTTTGATAATATTAGATCATCAATAATAGCTTACACCAAATTAAATATTATATTCATTGTGTTTATTTGCTTAATGTTAAATTAAATATTATCTATTATCTACTTAATATAAATGTAATAATATTAGTATATACCAAAACTATGCATTTCTATTAATACAATTGATAATATTAGTTTATACTAAAGATATATAATTCTATTACGGACACACAACATAAATTTTTATAGATAATAATAATAATTTGTACCAAAACTATATATCAAACTATCCATCTAGGTATTTGACAATACTATCTTACACTAGATATATAATTCCATTATATGTAAGAATATATATAATTATTTATATTAACATAATTGATACTACCTAACTTACATCAAAGATATATAATTTTATTATAGATAAATGACTTTTTATCATATTTAATAATTTTATTTCATTTTATTCAATATTGAATTGCATTGAATAATATTATATATATAAGAATTTTCTTGCTTATTTTTTATCTAGAACTAATACTAATAAATTTAGTACAGATGAATCGGTTTCCTGATATGCATCTAACATTAGAAACAAAGTTAAACCAACTACTTGCAAAAAATGAGAAACTAAAGAATCTTGTTTCAGAACTAACTAGTGGGTAATCTACTTCATCAAAAAAAGATTTCATTGCAATCTGTCAAGACAGTAACAATAAAGATATTGCAGAAAGTAGTACTAAAAGCAATATTAAATAAAAAGAATTAACTCTGGTATGTGACCAAGCTATGTAGAGAAAGTTAAATAAGAACAAAAAGGTGAAATATTTACACTTGTCACCCACCATAAGAATAATCGTTTTAAAAAATTTTATACCTTAGTCCAATATCTTTCAGAACCAAAAATTAATATACCATGGATGAATTTGGTATATTGAAAAAACTTTAACAAGGCAATAATATATACCTCAACCAACTCAGGCACAGTACGAAACTTCTATGATTATGGACTTTTACTATATATATATTGTAGTTTTATTATAGTGAACTTAGTAAATTAACAACTTGTATTCAATCCTCAGCAAGAAGATTTCAAAATTTAATAAAAACATACCAAACCATTCCAATGTTTGGAAAAGATCGGTCATGGTTACCACCAATGATAATAATAAAATTTGGAACTAAAAATAGAGATAAAAATATACAGTTGTAGTATATGTCCTTGTAATATAACTGTAGTATGTATCTTTATGCCTAGCTATAGGTCCTTATAGTATATATCTTTAGCATCTTTATCGTAGAACAGGTAGCTGGTAAACTTACTTTTTGAGTTTATATATAATATGTATCCTTGTTTGTAAGAATCATCGAAGAAAAAATTATCAATAAAATTTCTATGTTTCTTATATCCTCTTGTGAGTAGAAAGTTATTTCTCTGTAAGTTATCTTCCTTATTTATATTTTGATCCTTTATTTAAACATGCATGAATTTTTTATCACAATATTAGTTCATCATTTTTGTGTTAATAATTTACTGTGATAATAATAGTGTGTCTATTTGTAATAAATATATATGTTTACTTTCATGTGTGTTTGACTATATGGTATCAGAGCATGAATAAAGAAAGGACTTATAGAGAATTTAGAATAATGAAAATAAAATATGAATATTTATTAATAGGAATAAGTAGTAATAATGAACAAATTAGTAAATATTTTGAAATAAATACTTTATTATGTAATTATGAAGAATCACATGAGTCATATAGTATAGAAGGTAGTGCAACAGAAAATGTAATAATATATATATGATAATTAACTTTGACGATTATCTATATAACAAATTATTAGTAATTCAAGAAAATAAAGAAAAATTAGAAAACGTGACTTCTATCCTAGAAAAATTAGTAGAACAACAATATAAAATAGAATTCTTAGTAAAAGAAATATTAACTATTACATTATCATGACTACTAAAATAGATAATATTTTAGATAATATTTGTATTTCATAGGAATAAACGATACACAGATACAGACAGTATAGAATATATATTCTTATTTTTTCTTTTCTGTTATTAAAACGAATAAAAGATACCTTTGAATGCCTAAATATAGATACTAGGATTTCTCTTAGTAATGAC
>CATIWO010677885.1:0-23915 GCA_949673435.1 Macaranga tanarius | reverse complement strand
TATATTTTGACACATTCTAATGTTATATTTAATAGGATGATATAATAGATTGTGGCTGGATATAAAATGAATCATGTGAGGAGTATGAGTGATCAAGAAGGAATTTATCCCCCACTAATCATGAGGAGGATATCTATGCGCCCCTCGATAAATTAGACTGAATGTAAATGCATGGTCATGCTTGAAATTAGTTGATAAGGAGTTATCAATTTCAGTCTAATTGAGATCGCAAAATAATATGATTGAATTATTAAGGATGACATTAACCATGTTTTATGTTCAATCAAAGATATCATATGACAAAAGGATTGTAATATTGTTGTTAAATAGGTTGTGTCGGATTACTGACCTTCACATGACTTGGGTAGTCATAATATCTTGTTAGAGGCCACTTATGACTTATGGGCTACCAATGAGATTGGAGGCCCATTGCCAACGTTGTGTGAACCTACAGGGTCACACACATAAAACAGACTCAAAATGGATATTGGGCTTATTAGCCCAATAAGATATTTTTCTCTATTATGTGTATATATTTATAATTTATTTAAGGTAAATGTTATCATGATTAAATTATAATTAGAATTAAATCTCTTATAAATAGGGATAAACTAAAAGGAGTTTTGATATTGTAGAAAGACTACTAAAATGTGGATATATATATATATCACATATAGGGTTGAGTAGTGCCTACACATCATTATTCATAAAAAAAAACTACCTTTTTTAAGGAAAAAAATACACAGAGAAAAAAATAGAGAGGAAGGTGCTAGCACACCATATCATTTTTGGCTGTACTATTTGTGTGGATACCGGTAGAGGACATTGCTCTTAAGTTGCATCTGTATTCCGACATAATAAAATGAAAAGCTAGAGGTAGGGTGTCACCGGAGTGAACCTCCTCTATTCCTTCCTACAATCTTGCATTTGAACTCGTCTATTGGTAAGATTCTGACTCCTTTAATTGATTTAGTCTGAACTATTTATATCTTGGACTGGGATTTGGGTGTTAAAATTTTTATTTTTCCGCTCAGATGTTGAAATGACAAAACTATAAATAGAGATATCAAACTGATAAAAAGTGACGAGTACATAGAACTGTGAATGTATCATGCTATAAGATATTGAAAAACAAATGGTCACAAGAAATAATTTTTTCCCTAGATCATAGAAGCTATGGAAATTGACAAGATACGAATATTTGATATGGAATATGATCAATAACCTCGTGGAAGGACACCACTTAGGCCAACACCAACAGCAAAAAGAACAAGCAAGAGTCCTATGAAATTGACAATGAGCCCTTCTTGGGTTAAACCTTTGGACCTTTGAATTAATCCAGTTTCTGCAGTGCAAATGGCAAGAAAGAATATGAACATCCCACCAAATATATGCCATGGCATATATGATCCTCTTGATGACATTTCTGCTCCAGGGAATACAAAAGAAAAGAATCCTAGCATCCACTGCAACCAAATCATTCGAGATAATTTTTGGTCAATGTATAATTTATATATTAACAACTTAACAAATATGATGGTCCAAACCGCTCTAAACAAATTGATTTAAGCGGAGACACTTAATACTTTATTTTTGAAAAATAATGGTTAAACCACTTTAAACCAATTAATTTAAGCGGAGGTACCTATACTTTACTCTCGAAAAATAATGGTTCAAGCCACTCTAAACCAATTAATTTAAGTAAAGGCACTTGATACTTTATGCTCAAAAAATGAGGGTCCGAGATTGATCTCTAAAATATCAACATATAATAGAGCGTATAGAAATTAATTACCTGTAAACCAAATAGGCAGATTGTGATCATGCCTAGCCAGGAATGTATAGAGACCATATTTTTAGCTCCAATCTCATGCTTAAACTTAAATGCTGTGTACACTCCCAAAATTCCAGCCACAAGAGCTATCATCTGCAATATGAAGTGAACTGCCTTTTGCACCTTCCTTTCTGCTGGAATTGCCTTATATGCCATTACAGCTGCCTCAATTTGAATTTATTTAACAAATTACAATTAAAATTTTGGACCCAAAAAAAAAAAAAAAAAAAACAATAACCCACAGATAAGAATAAGAAAATATATAGCCAAACATTTTCTTTCCTTACCTTCTCCTGCTACAAGTATAAATCCTACTATCATTAGAAATGCATGCACCTGAATTAAACAAGAAACAGTTAAAAGAACATATATGTCACATATGAATTAAATGGATTCTAATTTAATTATAATTACATTCAGAATCTTGATTTTATTGATTGATGTGTAGGAAAAGCCTTCTTCAAAGTGCAGAAGCCAAACAAGAACAAGAGTAGCAACAGCTATAGCTACTAAATGTGCAAGCATGGTTACTGGCGCAGCAGAGATTTGGTAACTTCGACTTTTAGGTGGCATTGCAAACTCTGTAGCTAATGAATTACCTCACAAAGACAAAAGTTTCAGCTTTAGCCAGAGAGCTGGGAGACAGTAAAGAAAATAGCACTTGTGTATTTATATGAATCTTGATTTCTATGATGCTTTAGTGATATGTTGTAAAGAACAAAGTGATATATTTGTTTCTATTATAAAGGGTGTCAAATTTCTTGTCTTTTGACCAATGTATTGCAGATTTTGTCATTGCATCCACCAAGAAAGCAACAAAAATCTGAGAAACACTGATCCAGACGGGCTGGCGGGCCGGCAGATGTGGCCAAAGTCTAATAAGGTGGTAGAGGAGGAGGAGGGCTTTGGTTTAATGGATACAAATTTTGATGCTTTCTGATTTGTTCACTAATTTTAGCTTTGCTACAATGTGGAACAGAATTTTGTCAACTTTGAGAACATATTGACAGTGTCATATTATAACGTTGTGTAACAATATGGCTAGATGCAGAAGACATTGTTGGATATTGCCGGAGTTTCATGACTCTGAGATTTCAAATTTATTAGTATTAAAATTCTTATCAAAACGGTAGGTTTCAAGTTTGTTACATGTGTGTATTTGGTTCAAATGGCAAGTAATTAAAATTGTTTAAATAAGGTTTCGAATTTGAGTATCATGCATGGAAAAACAAATACCGAAAGAGTTTGCCCCTTTTATAGAGTTTATCAAACTCTATATGAATTAGTCAATATCTTTATGGATAACTCTGAGAGTAAAAACTTTATAAAAAAGAAATATTCTTGATTGAATTTACCTTTAATAAATGAGAAGTTATTTCGATATTTAATCTTATTATAGAGTTCAAATTGTTACATATTCTTCATGGAAAAAAAAAGTCATTTTTTGGAAGTATCATATTACAACATAAACTCAAAAGGCAAGCCATGAATCAAGATACACAAAAATTACATGTGTAGAATCATTAATTAACAAGAAAAAAATTAACAAACAATCAAACATAACGGGCAAGAACAACAGAGAGATCAACAAAAATTGCGAAAAGGAGTATAAACAGTCCAGTGAAGTTCATCAAGCGACTTTCACGAGAATGTATCAGCTGCAAGAATGTAGCTTTCTCCATCAACCCAGTTAGAGCTGCACATACAGCCATGTAAAGAAGTATCCTTCCTCCAGATATATGCCATGGAAGCATTCTTTGCCTTGTTATTGAAGGTTGTGATACCACAAATGTGAATAATCCAAACAGCCACTGCAGCATGCAAAAGAAAATTTTAGAAAATTATTAACAAACTATTGGGTTATATTTGATTAATTTGTACGATTAGTTACCTGCAAACAAAATAAAGAGATGGTGACTATGCCAATCCATGAATGCAAGCTATATAAGTCCTCTGCATGAATCATGTCATGAAACTTGAAAACAGCTGCTACGCCAACAATTCCAAGAACCATGGCGATTGAGTGGAGAATCAGGTGAAAAGCTTTCTGCACTTTGTGTGATGATGGCACTACCTTGTACATCATCATTGCTGCATCCAACAATTTAATAATCTTTTTGTTAGAATATATATCTATAAAAGACAAATATTAAACCGGTTCCATCACGTGAATTTTTAATTTTTTTGATATTTCATAAATTTTTAACAGAATAGACACGTATTTAATTATTGTACCACTAAATTAATGTTCTCTTGACATATAGTACCAAACAAAACTTTAGTACAAAATTTTCACTTCTTAACAATTACAATGTTCAATGTCATAATGTTTGAATGAATTTTTTTTTCACCAACAAACCAAAATGTACCTTCACCAGCAAGGAAGATGAATCCGCAGAACATCAAAAATGGATGAACCTGTCCAAGAAAAAATAAACATTTTTTCACCAATTGGTAACAATTAATGTTAACTACTATAGTTCTAAAAACAACGAAGTTAAGGGAATAATTATATTTACATTGAAGACACGATATGCATCATAAGAACCATACTCAATGCCTCCACGATAATGCACTAACCAAATGAGCATAAGAATAATAGCCAAGATGCCAAACAAGTGTGCAGCTACAGTTAGACGAGAGGCTGATCGCCTGTACAAGAACTCATCAGCCATTATTGATCAAAAAATATTTAAGAAGCTATCAGGAAGATATCTGATGGATGATGAGCTCAATTGTTGTAGCATTCTATATATATTATATATAAAAACTATAGTTCAAAAAGGGAAGAGAATACATTTCTCTTTTTAAAATTTTTTTGCTTGATTCTTAGGTTTGGTATAAGTTTTTTACGTGAGAAAACTTTGTTCTTTAGAAAAGCATCATCCACAAAACTATGCTAAGAATACAATAGTCTAACTGTACTCAGAATTTATGTTTGTTGCTTTTTGTTAATTTTGTTAATTGATGTATTGCATTTCTTTTGTAGTAATGAGACACTTGGAGAAGGGTTATAATATCAGCCCACCTTAGCTCTATTAAGGTTTCAACTTGAAATCAAGAAACCCAATTCAGTCGTTGATCATTTTCAGCCCAACTCAATGGATCTTGTAGCACATGCATATGTCATATGCTGCAAATTGTATGTTATATTCATTGAATCACAAGTTAAATGGTAAAAACTCCCCTTTATGCATAAAAAGATAATGGGTTCAATCCCCTAACATCATCTATTCATCTTCCATGATTGATAGATACATAACTGAGAAAAATTTAGGTTCAAATCCTCTCTATATTCTATCTTAACCCTAATTGGTGGATATATAACTGAGAAAAATTGAAGTTCAAATCCCCTACGATTTCACTATCATAAAATCTACCTGATGATAGTTAGGATAATTATTTTAAAAAATAAAGTTGAAAATTTTAAAATATTAAAAATTTAGATAAACACCATATTAAAATGATAAATTAAAAATAATTAAAAATTAAAATTTTTAAATATCATGAAAATGATTAAATATAAAATAAAAAAAATAATTCAGTCTTTGTAAATTGGTATATAAAGGAATAGTTTCTATATCTTATAAAGACTGAAGGTGAAGTGACAAAAATTGAGACAATTTTAAGTCGTCTGTATAAACTTAAGACGAATTTTATTATTTATAGCTATTGATATTATTTTTTTTAGTGTTTTAACTCATTAAATTTTCAATGAATAATAAATTTAAAAAGAAAAGTGCTTGTAACAATCTTTAGCAAAATTGGACATGTGAAAAAGGCAGGAAGAAAGCAATGGCATTATTTTTGTTGGACTCCTTGCACATAAAGGGTTTTAAAGACTTGTGATTGTAGTGATGAGTTTGCATGAGATTGGGTAGACAAAACATGACCCAATTTCTAAAGTAACTCATGTGATTGTAGAAATCTCAACAGTCCCATATACATATATAGACTTTGCATTTTTTTTTTTTGGGGATTAATTATGCCTCTTTTTTTAGGGGATTAATTATGCCTCTTTTTTTTTCTTCTTCTTTCTCTATTTCAAATAAAACAGTAAGGAGTGGGGAAAAAAAAGGAGGTGAGGAATGGGGAAGGTAGAAGAAAATGGGGCTGGGTTTTGAATTGATTGATCCTCTCTTTTCTATATAAAGATTATGATTTTTTTGGTTTAGTTTATAACATAAGGTTTTTTTTTTTTTTTCAATTTTTATTGTCTAGTCATGATTGCAAGATATGTAATTATGGGATTAGCATAGGAAATGATCGCAATATATAGTGGTTGTCAGATAAGCATTTCTTTTTATTAAAAAAGTTTTTTTTTTTTTTGGTGCTTCCCGAATATAACGACTTGATGGAGACAATTAATATTATATCTTAATATTAAAAATAATTCCATGAAGATGAGAGTGACGAAACTTCGAATATTATTCATAATATTTTTTGTTATATATAAAAAATTATATTTTTATTTTTTTTTAACACGTAGTAAAGAAGCTGGATTGATTGTGTGTATATATATTGTAAATAGAGAGGATATATAATCTAAATATTAATGGATGTACATAATAAGATAACTCTGTTATTTTAAATTAATAAAGGTAAAATTGAAACTCTATTCATTAAGATACTACCACTTACAATTTATTCATTGACATTAATTATGTATATTTAATATATATAGTTTTGTGTATTATTACAATATATAGGGTATTGATGGCACATAAATATGACTATCATGGTAATATTCTTTGTATGAATAGCTTTTCACTTGCAACTAAGTATGGAAGCAATTTCCAATGATTTTGTCCACTGCAAAACTAAACTCCAAGACATGTGAACTACCACCATCGAACCAATCTCTCTTTTCTTTGTATACGATCTATTTTCTGTAATAGTTTTGCTCATCATCCCAAAAAAATATCACTATAATTTGAAAGTAATATAAACAAATAATAGACGCATGTTTATATGTGAAAAGTATATACTTAAAAATGTGCTAATTATATCAACTAGGAAGTGGTCTAATAATCTTTTGCACTATTAGATGTAAGGCTTGATCAGATAAATAAAATAAAATTATATATACACACACTATATTAATTAGTATCTATTCAATAATAAACCACAATGAAAATGATCATTAGCCCCAGCTCATGCATGCTTATTGTCTTCATTCTAATGGACAAAGTACTTAAAAATAAAATTCCATTTTTGATTGGACCTCTTTAAATCCTCTTGATTTATAGGAAATTTTAGCTTTGCATACTAGCCTAGCCCCATGCCCCAACAAATTTCAACTAACAAGTGATCACTTTTTTCAAAATATATCTGAATTCTAGACCCATTATATGATCTCATCAAATATTAGGAAGTAAAGCATTGCCCATCATTCCAAATTATTCACATAATAAAAGTCATTTCCAAGTTGGTGACTTGTTTTGTCGCCATACTCATATATCACTTTACATCTCAATTTCAATGCCCAACTTGATTAGATTTCCATCGACCACCATTTATTTCCCTATACCCCATTCTCCTAACCCACCCATAAGCAAGCAAAAACCGAATTTTAAACCCAAAAAATAAAATAAAATAAATATGCCCTTAATTGTATCTCTATCATCTTGAGTAAGACATGGCTAATTAGAAATACAATATTTTAACTCATTCAAATTTTCTATCTCACATTTCGGATCTTATCTATTTTTAGTCGGCATGATATTGTTATGTGTATTATATATTTTTTCACTAGAGTATTTGAAGAATTTTTAAAAGAGAAAACAATTAATTAGCATTTATATTTTTAATATTTAAAGGAAAATAAACTATGAAATTATAAATTTATAATTTTTTGTTAGGAAAAAGCATGATAAAATTACAATTTTCAATATATACTCTAATTAATTAAACTCGGATATTTATTATTCATCTAACATTATTTAAGTATAATAGGGTTTGCAACTAAAGTATAATATGCTAGCAAGGGCTAAATTATTTGTTGTGCCTATTCCAATTTTTTTTTTTTTTTCCTTTATCACGGGCATAACTCTTTAACAAATTCTTTAAACATTAATTAACAATCAAGCAATTTATGCCTACCTCATCTTTTTAATCACTCATCAATCTTTATGCATCCTGTTTTGGTCCACACAATATATGTGGCTTGATTAAGCCTTTAATCCAATACCAAAAATCAGCATGACTATATGATTTTTTTTTATAAATAAATACATCCATCCATATCTATCTATATAGAATTTTGAAATTTATTTGATTTTTGTTTTTGACGAAAAAATTTATTTGATTAGAACTTATATATCACATCCAAATTATAACATCAAACCATAATGATTCTGCTCTACAATTTATAAGTTTTTGTAATTATTTTGAAAATTATTCCATCTCAAAATTGACATACGGGTGACATTGACTATTATATATATATTCTTATGTAATTTAGTAATTTGTATGTATAGAGTACTTGCAGTCGTATTAATATATATATATATATATTTTGTCTATATTTAAGCCAACCTGCCCATGCTATATGGTTTCAGTTCATGCCAAAATTTAGTAAGAGCTGTACGTAGTTGTATCAGAAAAAGACTTACATGCTATCCCAACAAATTAAAATTATATACCACAAAATTATATACACACAATATTTTTGAAGGCATATGAATATGATAAAAAAAAGCATATGAACAAATTCACAATTAAAATTTTTTATTTTTTTTGTTATTCATATTATCCTCCAAATAGATGATCTTTTTGTTTCTAGTATATTTTCATTAAATATTTTTAGTATTAAATTCAAGACATGAAACAAATTTTGGAACTTTGATTATATTATGAGAATTTTGATAGTTCCTTTGGCACTAAAAACAATTAAACTTATTAAAGTTTCAAAACCTAAGTGCTTAATGGGGATGCTTATTAAGTTGTTGGTGAAATTTATAGATATTAATTGTTAGATAATTTGTTAAAATGCTCAAAACTCAAAGATGGATGTTTTTTTTTATCGTTAATTAACTAAATTTACTAATTTAGATGCATATCAAATTTTACCATATTCAAAATTCATTTTTTGATCTTTTAATATCAAATTTAATTTTCTTCATTTTATCTTAAAATATTTGAAACTCATAGACTTATTTTTTTCCACTTTTTATCGATAAATTTATATTTTTTCCAACTTTTAAATGGGCCATTTATATATATTATAGTTGAAGGCATGAAAATTGGAAATGAAGAAATACAAAGAAATTAAATTGGAATAAGCAGAGGAACATTAAAAAAAAAAAAAAAAAAAAACGGAAATGATGGAAATTAAAAGGGAGAGGCAAAAGGGTAGTGCCAATTGCCAAATTGCCCATGTGACCAATACTTTTAATTGAACCGAACTAAAAATTGAACCGACTTGATTTGATTCGGTTTGTTTATTATATTTTTTTTATTTTTCATGTATCGAACGAAACCAAATTGTTTTAGTTTTATATCCAAAAATTTAGTCAACTGAAATAATCGAACCAACCAAAAATTTATTTTTTATTTTTAAAATTTTTTAAAATTATGTAATAACTTAATAAAAGATATTAAAATAATTAATATTTCTAAAAATTTGGTTTAATTTGATCAGTTCAATTTTTATTATAAATTTTAATTTTTTCATTTTAATTCAATTTTTTTTATGTAATTCGATTCAATTAATTCAGTTTAGTTAAAAGAATAGTCTAAAACAGACCGAATACTCGCCCCAGTGAAAAGGGGGTCTATAACTATAACAATAGCCATTATGGTATTGGTGGGCAAAAATCATAATGTGGTGAGACCACTAATCAACTTATTTATATACATACATGATACAACATCTCCATTTCCCCAATCACTACATCATACACAATATTTATAAATTCCTATAACTCAAATTCCACCCCCACACCACATTTTCGTTTTATTTTCTCTCAATTTTTTTTTTTCTTTTTTACTTTAAAAAAAGTATATTATAAAATGTAATTTATAATATGATGTCTTAAATGCTTTGCCCCTTGTATGATGTAGATATATGCATGTCCCACCACTACCTAACGTGTGGGGCCGCCAGTTCCTCCATTTGTCCACGCGGATTGTGACCTTTTATGGACCCCACTTTTATTTGCTGATTCAGCAATTGAGGTGGACATACACATTAAATAGGCCCTCTCCCTTTTCCCCTCAACTCCTATTTATCCAAATCCTCCATTAAATTTTCTATTTCTCTCCATAACATGTAACAAACACATAAGAAAAATGTTAAATATCCCAAGTTAATAAGGGTTTTTAATTTTATGAATAGGATAATTTCTTTTGAGATGTTTATTATTTTTTTTATTTACATTATCTCAAGTTATAACTATATTATTTTTTAAAAAAAATTTAATATTAGTGTTAGGGCTATAGGTTTGTATTTTCATATATGAGTTTTTCCTACAATGGTATCTTAATATTATTTAACATAAAATTGGTATCATTAGTTGTTTCAATCCTCTCGTTTTAAGTTAAAAAAATAGTAATCCATTAATCACAAAGCATCCGCTCAAAATTAATAACTGTTGGAATCAATTATATGAATTATTTTTATTTAAATGACATTTTAAACTCGAGCTATAATTTATACAGTCGTATTAAATTGGTTATTGGAATATTTTTACCACCTTTGTGGTTTTATCCGAATCAAACTAAGTTAATTAGTTAGAGTCCAATGTATTATAAATACTAGTGATTTACACACACAAAAATATTCCTAAAAATATAACTAGATTTTATTTAAAAATTAAAACTAATTAAAATAAAATAATTTTAAAGTAATTTAAAAAGGTAATGAACTAAGAAATGTAACTATATATATTTACATTATAAACTAATATATATATATATATATATATATATATATATAACATCTAAAAGTTTGGAGGGGCAAGGGCTCTCTGCCCCTGAGGGCACTCAAATATATATATATATATATATATCAAAAAATTTTGCTAGTAGAATGAAAATATAAATATAATATTTTCAAATTAACTCATATAATAATTGAAATTCTTTTTTAATTATTTTTAAAATAGTATAAATTTTCAAATATATGTGCTTGAATATCATATTGTTAATTATATTACCGATGTTTACCTAAACATTTTTAATGTCTCAACTCTAGGCCTAATTAATATTAGGTTCGTAGAATTTTATAAATTTGATTAATTAACTAGTTGATCTTAGACTTGCAATTGATTAAGATTAGACTCATAATATATCATATGATTAGCTTTGCTTAGAAATTAAGCTCCCAATAATCATTTATTATAAGGCTATGCAAATGGGGTTCATGTATGTCTTGAACCATAAGCAATGCACATAATGTAACGCAAGCTTTTTTATTTTTTTTGCCCCCGTTTAAATATAATCTTTTGCATGTGTAAATGGCATTGAGAATGGGAGAGAAAGGAGCAGGCTCATGACACAGAATTGTCTTATGCATTTGACATGTCGGGAATAAATGATATGAATGGACCTACCATACCCAACAATATACTATATATACATATTATTCCAAAGTAAATAATTATTCTTATATACATACATATATATATATATTACAGTTGTTGGAAGGTCGATGGAACCCACCACATTGTAGAGATTATATTGTTTATTTTTCATTTTTAGCTTCACTTCTGGGTTCTTTGGAATCTAATTATTTCAATGTATATATATGCACATACATCCATTTATTGCAGACTATAATTTGTTAACATTGTCTTCTGTTATGCTTTCATACATCGTCTCTCTCTCTCTCAACGGCTATGTAACAATTTATATATATAAGACTATTAAAGAATTTGTCATCTTAATTTTCTTGTAGATATATAAAATTAAAAAATATATTATCCCCTCTTTATCCTAAATATTTATAATGATATATATTATCTTTAGGAAAATTATTAACAATTATATTTGAAACTCCACTAATAATTTAGATAACCTAATCTTGTTATATCTAGCCATTGTGGCGATGACATAATGCTAAAAATATATCATAATTTATTGAAAAATTAGATTATAGTGGCAATGCAAAATAGAAATTAATGCTTATCTTGAATTGTGAACTAGCTAGATGTATTATTGTATGCATCATATATATTATTTATAGGGCAAGGAAATTTTTGTTTACCTATAGATTCTTTTTTCTAAAAGTACCTATATATAGACATTAATTTCTTATGTGATAAGATATTATGGCATTAATTTTTTTTAAATGAAATTAGAGCACTCATTAAGGTTCCTTTGCCTAAACCCATGCATCTAGAAGATAGGAAGAAAGAATTTCATACTAAAGTTTAAAAAATTTAAAATTTATTAAATGCTAAGATCACAAAGCTTTAATTGGCTTCCATGGATGGGCAAATGAAAAATTAGCAATAATAAGATATTTTATAGCCATGGATGCTTTTGAATAAGCTAGCTAGCAACATAATTAACCTCAAATTATTTTATACTATATTAATTCTACTTAATCAACTGAAGTGGGATCATTGTTAAACATATTATAATCAATATTAAATTAAGGTTATAGTGTATGTTGGCTAGGCATATATGTTTTTAATTTGTTTATACATATAGTAACATATAAAGTAGAATCTCATATTTTCATGGTTGACTTAAGTAATCTTATATATACATGACACCGAAAGTTAATATTCTGTACAAAATTAATAGTTTGGGGCTGAAGAATTTTGCTACGAAATAATTCGTTATTTGTTAGCTAGCTAGCCCTCTACTTACATTATTCTAACCACTTTTTTTTTTCTAGGAGAAGCATCTATTATTTATAATAAAACTAATTAATTAACTAGAATAATTAATTAAGTAACAACTCTAACTAAGAAAACAAAATCATGTATAAAAAATGCATGTATATGCTGTCAAGAATCAAGTGGTTAAGATATATATATATATATATATATATATATTATTTTGTTAAGATATTTTTGTGTCAAATTAGAAGCACATGCAGCTTAAATGGAATGAGTAATCTTTGACTATTCATATTCACTCCAAAAACCATGAGATTTCTTTCACATTAGTGAAGTAGTGCTATACCATATATTTATGAAAAGTACTCTTCAAAAATTAATTCTTTAAATTTTAATAATTTAAATTTTTATTTTTATTTTTTATTAATAAAGAGATTAAATGATGTAAACACTAATGGACTACGTAATAAATGTTACTAAATTACATATCGAAATAGTAGTATTTAATCATGTACCTCAAATATATAAAATAAGTTGGAAAAAAATTTATATGGCAAAAGATAAAACTTTTGCAATCGAATAACATCACGGGTATCGTAATTAGGATTTTGTTTTTTGGGGATGTTCATCTTCATGGTATCCTTGTTTTTAGGTAAAAAAAATGGTTGAAGTTAAGATTGTATGGAAGAAAGTCAAATATATAGCAGAAACAAAGGCTGCAGTTGTAAGAGACTAAGAATTCACGAGTATTGATTTGACCCCCTGACTTTCATATAGCCAAAACTTCTGTTGGTGTCTAAAAAAAAAAAAAAAAAGCTACACAACAGAAAAGAAAGTGCTTAATTACTTTGTAATTAATTATATATACGGTGCTGAATAATTACTTTTAATATGTATGTTTTCAGTAAAAAAAAAAATCCCATATCATATGTTTCATTAGAAAAAAAAAATATTACAAATAAACATTGACATCATTTGACATAACCGCTCTCGTTTAATCTAATATTTTTGAGTTCAAACCATTATAAACACAATCATCTTAAATAATTTTAAAAATCTGTATGAATCGAACTGAATTAGTTATAATTCAATGAGTTTTGAATATATTGGTTCAAATTAAAGAAAAAATAATTATTAGAAATTTGTTGCTAGTAAGCAAAATTTTCTTCCTTAGTAAATATGTTTTTGCTTTTAAATGAATTTATTCATTATAATTATGAATTGCTTTAGAGCAAATGTAAAATTATTTTTTATAAAATAAAATGATACAATTATTTTATACATTTTACAAATTAAATAAAACTAAATCTCTTTCAAAATATTAAAAAAAGTGCATTGTTATACATTAACCTTTTACATCAAAAATAAAATTTCTAAAATATTCTTTAAAATGTCATCTAATAAGATAACTATATATACTAGTGCAACTTGGCATTTGTTAATTGTAGTCTTTTATTGGAGATTGGCTATGAGTTAGAAAATAAATTGTATTTGTTTTTAAAAATTATCACTACAAATTAAGAAAAACAAAAAGTATTGATATATTCCATTTAATTATTTTCTTATTTTAATTAAAAATATAAAGCAATAATAAAAGAATAATTAAATAAAATATGTGAAAATTAAAAATTAGAGAAGGTGGGGTGGGTTCGATTGGGTGGGGCAGCCCACACATGAAGCGGATAAACCTGTAAAACGTGATGACGCGGCAAGACATATCTGGTTTACCAAGTCAGCAAAAAAAAAAAAAAAGGCTGTCAGGATCTTGACACGTGTACAATATTCATTGGGTGGATCCCACCCTTTTTCTTTTTGATTTCTTAGACGGCGGGCAAACATCCCACAATTGACAGAACAAAGAAAAGTATATATTATTTATTTATTTTTTGATTTTTTGATAATGTAAATAAATCCCAAAAAACCTTTTAAAAAATTCCCAAAAAAGCTTCCATCTCTCTCTACCAGCAAATATATATAATTTCTATATGACTTAAATGCCCCCATTGGTATATCTTTTTTACCATTTTCTCTATCTCAATATATTTTAACTTTAAATTTAAAATTAAATTAAGTATATGAATTTATTGAGTCCTAATTTATCTTAATACGCTTTTATAAAATTATTGTAGTTTTATAAAAACATATGTGACAAAATATACATAATAGTATTGTATAATGATTATTGAAAAAAGACAGTATTGTAATGCATGATTAAGGTTCTTTTTTTCTAGAAAAATGAATATAATTTATATATTTTTTAATTATATAGCATATATCCATGTAATTGAATATATCAAACATTAATAAAGTACACTGTTATCAGAAAAATGAAAAAAAAAATGCTACCATTAATTATAATTGTCTCATTCCAAAACATTCTAATGTTTGATAAAAAAAAATATATTAGAAAAAATAGCTATTTATTTTAAAATATCTTTGTCTTAAAAAATATTTTTCTTCTGAATTATATATTATTTCAAAAAAATTGATAAAATATTAATTATTTTTATAAATAGTACCTAATAAGTGTGCCTTAATTTACGTAATAAACTATTGAAGTATTTTAATAAACTTTTAATTGTCCATCATAGTGTACAAATATTAAAAGATAATTATTTTAAAATGAAAAGACAAGTAATTAGTGAAAAAAAAAAAAGATGAAGTAAAAATGTGCAAAAAGTGGATGAGAGAATTGCCCAAAGTCAAAAAATTATTTAATGTGCCTTGAATTTTTCCAACAAATTAATAAGCAACCAATAAATTTCCTGACTACTTAACCACCACCACCTACTTTCATTTTCATTTTTCCTCAAACTATATGATATACACTTATAAAGAGACTTAGATAGGTGAGCTCATTCATTTATTTTCTTTTGTAGTCAACAATCTCAGCTCCATTACTATCTTTGATTGCATTATCATCCGTTGGATTTTAACCTTCTACTCCACTTGAGAAATCAACCTAGGTGGCATAATCATTGCCTATGATTAGTTAAAAATTCCTCAATGAATTGGGATATTTGTTTTTGTGTGTATGGGAGTTAACTTTTGATCCTATAGTGAAAATTTTCATTCTGCATAGGAATTATGCATCTAACTATACAGCCTATGCTATATATATATATATATATATATATATATATATATATATTGTATTATCTAATGTAAATCTTTTTAGTATGTACCATTGAATACATCAAACTCTAACAACTATTTAATAAATTTAATGGTATTTGAAATAATAAAATAATTTTGTAGTTATATTTATATTCACAATTTTCAGTTCTCTAACATTTATTTATAATATTTTTTTTATAAAAAAATTCACTTATAAATTTTTATTATTAATTCATCATTGACTATATTATATAATTAAGACTTTATCTTTTTATTTTTATACATTTTTAAAAGCACATAAAAATAGACTAAAAATAATAATTATTGTAATTATAAAGTACAAATATATAGAATATGAACGAGACAAGTCGAATCTAACCAAACTAAATTTCAGATAACTTAAATTTAGTTTATTTTATATTGAGTTGAATTCGAGTATAATTTATTATTTCACTTATTGTTCATGAGCTATTTATATGAATTAAAAATTTGCTAAATTTCAATTATTTACTAAATAAATCTATAATTTTTTTTAGATAGAAAATCTATAATTTTTATCAAGGTAAATTTTGAAAAATTAATAAGAAATTCAGCTCATTTACTATCTATTTAGGTATTAGTAGCTCATTAATATTGATTATTATCATTGAATTTAAATTTAATTTTAAAGAATGGAAAAATTACCAACAAATTAGTAAAAATATAATTTTTACATAAAAAGAAAAAATCTCACGTGCACTGTATGAAAAGCATCAGCATCATCCTCAATGTACATAGGGATCTAACATCAGAATCTCGGATCCTATGGACATTCACAATCTGGTACACATTAGCATAAACTAGTATAGACCCTCTAACGTGCGCCAAGCATCTGTGTCCTTTCCCATGCAGAGGCTGCACATTTACCCATAAAATTTTCTTTTTGCTGACGAAATCTAAATTTTTTCATTTGTAGCGACGCGTGAAAAGTGGGGCCACCGAGCAGTGAAAAGGTCACGCCGTTTTCGACGGAAAATTTGCGAGAGAATGCGACGGAGAGCACCGAAATGCAAAGAAAAGGTTTATAGATTAACGGGATTGACCGAACCCATGATTAACGGCGTCAACTTCGCGACCGTAAACTGAAAACCTCTGATTGCGGTGTACGAGTGGGAGCACCTTTTTATCCAAAAGAAAAAATAAAAATAGGCCCACTGAAGACCAACGGCTAGTTGGTCTTTGTTTTTTTCACTTATCAACCCTCATTCCTTTGGATAGATAATTAATGTGCTGTAAAACTCGGTAAAAAAAAAAAAAAAATTAATTAATTCATCAAATATAAAATGATCCAACAGCAAAATATTTTTATTTGTTAAAAAAAGAATAAGCTTTTTATAAGACAAAAACATTGTGTTGCATCTATGACCCTTGCCAATGAATTTTGCGTCTGTCAGGTGTGTGAGGTACACCAATTTAGGGGATCCAATCTCTCTCAGAAATTTTAACGTAAGTTAAATGACCTAAATTTAATGGGTTCTTAAATCAATTGTAAATGACAAAGAGTTGTGTTTAATACTGATTGTACTAAAAATAAAGAATGAAATGTAAAAATTTAAAGAAAACAACAATAGAAAATTAGGAGATCTGAAAGGAAATTAAAAGGTTTTATTGGAAATAAAGATAAGTTCAATGAAATAAATATAAGTTCAACTAGTAACAAGTGTTTGATTGCTGAGAACAATAATAAGATAATGAAAATTAAGAAAGTTAAATTGAAAAGCTAAATTGAACGTAAGGTTGAATTTGTTATCTGGTTTAAATTTTTGGCTTTGTATTTTTACCTGCAAGAAAAAGAATCATTTTATCCCTTAAACAGGTAACTTCCCCCTTAGTTTCTGCTCTCTTACCTATCACTGCACGTTTCTTGAATTTGAAATTTAACTTCCTTACATCTTATAT
This sequence comes from Macaranga tanarius, assembly GCA_949673435.1. Taxonomy (NCBI): domain Eukaryota; kingdom Viridiplantae; phylum Streptophyta; class Magnoliopsida; order Malpighiales; family Euphorbiaceae; genus Macaranga; species Macaranga tanarius. Next base: position 6,236 of record CATIWO010677885.1, on the reverse strand, counting down.
TCTCTTATGCCAGTTCCCCTTTTTACAGATAATCACATGTGTAGTTAATTAATTAATTACTTAATTTGGGTCATGGCCTATAAATTGTGTAGGCTTTACCATTTTTAAGTTTTGGTTCAAATACATTGCTATTTTTTATTATTCACTTATGGGTTAAATAAAAAAAATCCAATGATAATTTGTTTTGAAAATAAAATGTAAATTTAGTCAATGTACTATATTATTGAATTTAATTAGATTATAATTTTTTTATTATATAAAAAGTTAAATTATAATTTTTAATACAAAATGAACATATTAGATTCTGATAATCACATGTGTAATTAATTAATTAATTAATTACTTAATTTGGGTCATGGCCTATAAATTGTGTAGGCTTTACCATTTTTAATTTTTGGTTCACACATTGCTATTTTTTATTCTTCACTTATGGGTTAAATAAAAAAAAATCCAATGATAATTTATTTTGAAAATAAAATGTAAATTTAGTCAATGTAATATAATATTGAATTTAATTATATTATAAATTTTTTATTATATAAAAAGTTAAATTATAATTTTTAACACAAAATGAACATATTAGTTTCTGATTAATTCAGATCGATTTACGTAAAATCACAAAAAATAACAAAATAAATCTAAAATAAAAATTATTTACTAAACGAGTGGAATCATCTAGCTACAGTTTCGTAGCTTGAGTTCAGCTAAATTAGATTATTAATAATGTTAATCAACTTTTTAGCATCACCTATAACAATAATTAAAGTAAAAGATCATCTATATGTTAATAAATATAAATAATATAATATTTAGTATAATAAATTTATATTATTTGATATTAATAAAAAATGTAATGATGTTCTTGTAAATTGTATAAAAATTAATTTAAAATCACATTTTTGAAATAGAAAAACTAAAAAAAAAATTGAAAAGCTTTTTCTTCAATGAAGCATGTAATTTATAAATAGGAAAATTGTAAATTGCATGTGAAAAAAAAAAAATTTGGTGGAGCATTAAATTAAAAAAAACAACAACAAAAAGCCTGTGAAAACAGTAGTAGAGTAGGCGCACCGTGTACCTTATTCGTGACAATAAAACACAAGCGTCGATTGTGGGTCGCGTACATTCACGAAATGCCACGTGTCATCGTATTTGTCAACTACCTTAGGAGCCGAAATATAGACGTTTGGCACACGCGATTCTCGTCGAATTGATGGGAGAGTTTTCTTCACTTTTCCTTCTTTTTACGATTTTGCCACCGGCTGACCCATCATGGCAAATCAGTAAATTTCTCCGCTTCTTAAGTGTATTTTCGGAAACAAATTGTACCTGTGAACGGGGCGGCGCTCGGGCTTTTTTTTTGCCAGACCAGACCGACCCGTTTTTATTTTATTTTTTAAAAAACAAAAGTGATTAAATGAATAAAAAATTTATTAAAGGAGAACATCTTTTTGGACCCTCAAAAGTCTTAATAATCATTATTTTTGCCCTTAAATGATTCATACTTTTCTTGTATTGTGCTTAACATCTTTACTATTGTCCTCTACTTTTTTAAAAAAATATATATATATTTTTTAGTATTGTAAATATTTTTCTTGTCACTTTATCCTTCTTTAAAGATTTCAAAGTTTTTAATTTTACAAACCTTATGAGTAGTTTTATTTTAGAATTCTTGGAGGAGAGATAAAGTGCCAAAATCATTATAGATATAAAATAATAATTATTATTATATTTAAGACAACAATTTTTATAATTGGCTATAATTAACTCCTTTTTTTATTATTTTTGATGGCAGCTAAATTCCACTTCTTGCGTATCTTTTGGATTTGGATTTAACTACATAGCAATTATAACACCAAGCAAAAAGAGTAATGGAAGACTTTGAATAAAATTTGTATCATTTTAATGAAGTTGAAACTACTACATGCCATATCAATGGAGTTTGTCAATTCTAACATTAATGCAAACGTAAATTTTCAAGTTTGAATAGAATAAATGTTATCATTGCTAGTAGCCTAGTACCTTGTGGTTTTTATCATTAATGAAATTTGCTTAAGTGAACAAAATTTTGTGTTAAGTCTAAGGTTTTTTTTTTAATAAACCACTAATATTCAGAGTTTATTAAATTCTGACTAATTCAGTTTGACCCGGATAGAATTATAAGGGTGGCAAAGGTCTTTCAACAACTATTTAACTTTAATGTGTTCACTAGAACTTGAACTCGAACTCGAGATATTAGTTTAAACGAAAATAGCTTTTACCAACTGATTCCAATGATTGTTGGTAGTCTAAGGTCATTATAAGCTTATATGGCACATATAAATTTTCTTAAGTTTTTATTTTCCTTTTTCAACTTTTTTTTTTTATATATATATATAAGGTGCAAACCTATTTTTATTACTATAATCTTTCTTAAATTTATTTTGGAAAATAATTACTTAAAATATCGAATGATGGCAATTTTAATGTTTTAGAAGTATAATAGTTTTTATGTAATTTTTCAAACTTGATAAATGAAATATTATAATAACAAATAACATAACTATTTTTTTATTATTTTAAAACTACCAAATATAGTAAGCGAAAGTTGAAATCTTAATAAGTTCACTATGGTTAAACCATATGAAAAAGCAAGAAAACGAGTCATTTGGGTAGAAATTTTCGAATTTAAGAGTTTGAACTTATTATTTTTTTTTACTTGCAATTTGATGTATTCAAAATTTTTAAAATAGAATATATATACTCAAGATTTGGTAGAATGTATTCAAGTTTGAAGTTTATAAAACTAGGAGAGAATCAAATTTTTATTTGATTTTTTTACTGTGTATAATAGGGACAACTCTCCCCTTTTAAATTGATAATGACAGAATTCAAACTTTACAACTTATGATGTTTTTGGAAAAAAATTACTATTTAACTATTCACTCATTGACATTTTTATTTAATTTTTTTATTAAAAATTTATTAAGTGCATCACTCAAACAAAAAAATTCAATTTCCTCAAAAAATAAATTCAATAATTATATATATATATATATACACACACTAATAAACAATTTTTGTTCCTAGATTTATTCCACTAAAAAATCATAAAATAAATTATTTCATTATCAATCTCTATATATATTAAAAAATAATTTACAAAAAATTATGAATAAAAACATATACAAAAAAGGTCATAGTCTATAACCATTATTATTACCATCATTATCTGCCTCTCTAATTTCAATTTTTTAATAATCACAAATAAATACAAAAAAAAAAGTGGGTAATCTATAAATAAAATGATAGAAATTAGTGAGATAATTATAAATTCAGAAGAATACATTCAAAAAAAAATTTATACATTGAAAACAGCTCAACACCTCCCACTCTCCAATAAAATGACCTCCTCCTCCTTCTCTTTCTTTCATTTTTTTTGGTTTTTGTAAGCTCTCTCTTTATACATTGCTCTAGAAGACAAGAGAAGGGAGATTCCTCTATACTTCTGTCATTTTTCTTTCTTCTTCTTTCATCATCACTCTTCTTCTTGTTATATATATTCACACCATTCATACAAGAAACAGAGTGTGACACAATAATTTATATATTAACTTTGTTTCAGTCGCAGAGGACTTGAGTCAAAAGATCCTCAAATGGTTTCTTATCTGGGTTCTTGTTTGTTTTCTTTAATTTTCTTTGTTCTTGGTGCTCCTCTGGTTTCTGGGTCTCAAGCAACTTTGCCTATTATACCATTTGATGAAGGTTACTCCCATCTTTTTGGTGATGATAATCTTGTCATTCACAAAGATGGCAAGGCTGTTCATTTATCACTAAATGAAAGAACAGGTCTTGCATTTTTTTTTTTTTGTGTTTTGGGTTTTTTTCGAATTATTTTTTTTTGAAAAAAAGTATTGATTTTTATGTTTCTTGATTGAAATTTTGTGGAACAGGGTCTGGATTTGTTTCTCAGGACCTTTACTTACATGGGTACTTCAGTGCTTCTATCAAGTTGCCTGCTGATTATACTGCTGGAGTTGTTGTTGCTTTCTACGTGAGGAACCTTTCTTGTTCAATTAATTTTTGTTTATTTGCATAGGTTTATGATCATATTATTTTAAAAGTTTAATGCTTTGATTGAATTAGTCAATGTTGGGTTGATTTTTCTTAATATTCAAAGTTTTTTAATTGAAAAAACTGATTTAATTAATTAATCAAACACAAACCAAATGTTTCTTTAGTTTTGCAAATCTTCTTTCCCCCGTTTTAACCATGGCAACCTGATGGCCTTTTTCTTTATGCATGTGTTCTTTTATTTATTATTTATTTATTCATTGTTTCACTGCCAAGATTATATTTTTGAGTGATGAATTAGAGAATTTGATTGTTAACAGATGTCAAATGGTGACATATTTGAGAAGAACCATGATGAAATTGACTTTGAGTTCTTGGGAAATATAAGAGGGAAAGATTGGAGGATTCAGACTAATATTTATGGCAATGGTAGCACCAGCATTGGCAGAGAAGAAAGATACAGTCTTTGGTTTGATCCTGCTGATGATTTCCATCAGTACAGCATCCTCTGGACTGATTCACAAATCATGTAAGTGAAAAGCCCTTTAGCTCACAATCTTTAAGAAATCTTTAAATTTTTTCTCAAGTTTGAATCTTTTTATTTCTCTGATGTTTTTTGTTATAAGGACAGCTATTTAGAGGCTGTACTACACCATTTTGTCACTCAATTAGCTCATGTTCTACTACTATAGAATTTTACTGATTTAAGGGCTTTGATGTTTGATGCATCTGTTGTAGGGTAGAGGCATAGTTTCTTCTTTTAGGTGATTAGTACAGAAAGGTTCCCTGTTCTTTTGTCTATTGTTACATGCCCCTGTTTTATCAAAACCAGTTTTCCTGATTAAGGGTGTTGCTAAAATTTGGTTAATGTTTTGTTTGATTACTGAGAAAGGGTGAACAAGGTTTTAAGTTTTTATTACAAGATCTTTTCCCAAGTTTTAGAATCTATTTAACAAAAATGATGGAGCCTTAAAGTCCTTTAGATTATTTGATTTTTAACCTCTCATATTATTAGGAATGTCAAATGCAACAAGATTGAATTTTTATTGCTAGTTGGTGTAATAGGTTCATAGTCCTTTTTCATCCTTTTCCTGTAAGCTTTCTGTGTCTCTAATTGGTAATGGTTTTCTAGTTTAAACAAGGAACAAACAGTAACAATTACCGTAGTTGTACGAAAATGGATGCTGTAATAATCACTCTAATTGTGGTGTGTGTTTAATTTTTTTCCTTGCTAGCTTTTATGTGGACAACATTCCTATTAGAGAGGTGAAAAGAACAGCATCTATGGGTGGTGATTTTCCTTCTAAGCCAATGTCTTTGTATGCAACAATATGGGATGGGTCTGATTGGGCTACAAATGGAGGAAAATATAGAGTAAATTACAAATACGCCCCTTACGTAACAGAATTCTCCGACTTTGTGCTGCATGGATGTGCTGTTGATCCAATTGAACAGATTCCAAAATGTGACACTACAGAGAAATCTCAAGCAATTCCTACTGGCGTCACACCCTCGCAAAGAACCAAAATGGAGAGCTTTAGGACAAAGTACATGACGTATTCATATTGCTACGATCAAGCTCGATACAAGAAACCTCCATCCGAGTGTGTTATTAATCCCCAAGAAGCAAAACGACTCAAATCATTCAATCCTGTTACATTTGGCGGAGGCAGGCGCCATCGTGGGAAACGTCATCACAGGAGCCGATCAAGCCACACCGAGGCCATTTCCATATGAGGAACTTGCAGTATCACAAAATGGGAGATCATCATTATTACTATCATTATTAAAGAAAATATATTATGCCTGATTTAGCTGGAGTCAGTTATTTTTTGTGAATAGAGATGAAAAAGAGCATAGATTTTTATTGGAGGGGCAGTAGGGGGGAGAGAGTCATTATATGGTTGATGATGGGTGGGTGGAAAGGTTCACTGGTATGTGTATAGTTTCATACCCTTTAGTTTTTTTTTGCCTTTTCTTGAGTTGTTTCATTTTTATTATAATTGATGATGTCGTCTTCTTTTCTTTTCTGGCTTTACAAATTGAATTTGGTGATGATTTTCTGTACTTTTGAAGCAGCCTCGTGGGTTCAATAAATAAAAAACACTTGCTAAAAAATATGGTTGAAGTTTGTTTATTTATTTTTTGTGAGTTTCCATTGTTGTTTTGCAGAAAATAAATGG
>CATIWO010677831.1:0-17395 GCA_949673435.1 Macaranga tanarius | reverse complement strand
AATTTATAAAAATATAATTTTTAAAAATTTAAAGAAAAGTTCAAATATTTTTTATAAACCTAAAAATTTTCAAAAAATTTAAAATTTTTACAATCAAGTGATATGTATTCAAAAAATAAATAAAAATTTTCTATACACTTAATCTATAGAAAATTTTAATAATTTCAAAATTTTAAAAAACTTTAATAACTTTAAATTTAAAAATTCTAATAACTTTAATAATTTTAATAATTTTGCCTTATCAATCCTAGGGCCTTTGATATCATATGCTCTACTGAAATAGAATTCCTGGAAAATCAGCTATATCCGATTTTGGTTGGCCTTTTACCCCTAGCCACAAAGTCATCCCTGTATTTTACCACATATATGGGTTCGGTCCTCCAAGGCATGTTAGAACTCTCTTCAACCTGCTCATGGCTAGATCAATCGGTTTCGGGTCAAATAGGAAGAACTATAAGATTTCACCTCTGAAAAGCGCCTACACTTAATGGCTTAAGCAGCTGTCCCCATTTTCTCACTGACCCATCATGCAAAAGGTACGCCATTAGAGTAAGTGCGTTTTACTAATAGAATAAAATTTTGTACACCTATTAAAAATTTTAAAAATTTTTAAAAATTTTGAAATTGTTAAATTTTTCTATAGATTTAAAAATTTAATTAGTGTATAGAAATTTTTTATTTATTTTTTTAATACATATCACTTGTTTGTAAAATTTTTAAATTTTTTTGAAAATTTTTAGGTTTATAAAAAAAATATTTGAACTTTTCTTTAAATTTTTAAAAATTATATTTTTAAAAATTTAATAATTTTTAAAAAATTTAGAAACATCGTATATATATGTTTTGAAAGTAATTTCATCAATTTTTATTGTTATTGAAACTATTTTTTATTAATTAGTGTTAAAGTTAAATTTTTATTTAATTTTTAGGACTTAATTGCAATAAGTCTTTAAAGATGGATCAAATATTTTAAAGAAGGGTCCAATATGACCGTATTTTACAAGATTAAGGTCCAAATTGGAAAAAAAATACATTAAGGTCCAATATAAACTTTGAGTATAAGTTCAGGGTCGCACCATATCCCTTTTTTTTAATTAATATATATATGCAATATATTACCACTATTTCATTTATATGTGTGTGTGTGTAGTTCTTCTCCTTTTTAGGGCAAATAGGCCTTAATTTTATTATAGGTACCTTTCCTTTTTATTATTTAACACCCCAGGGCAAGATATATTTATAATTGATGAGATTTCTTTGCACGAAGGTTGAGAAAATGGTAAGCAAAAAGAAAGCTTAACCTTTTTTTTTTTGGCACAAAAAAAGAAAGCTTACTATACAATAAACTATTTGGTTTGGTAATAAAGCAACATCGAAAGAAAGTTGATCTAATTAGTTTTTTTTTTTTTTTTTCTTTTTCTAGCCCTATAAGGCTCCTGGGAGGCCAAAGGAAAGGGGATCAAATCCCGCCCTTCGATCCAGATTTCCCCACCCTTGGCCATCAGGCTATCAAGGAGGGGAAGCTGCTACACTATAGTTTATTGTATTCTTTTAATACACTAATGTAAAAATGACACATTTAGTATATAAAACCTTTAAAAATATTAATAACTTAATAAGATATCAAAATCGTTACTTCAAAAATTTTCACTTCACATATTTCCTACTGTCTAATTAAATATTTTTGCGTTTTTCTTTTGGATATCTCACTCCCTTTGTTGAGAACTATAGAAAAATATATTAAATTTCGCTAAGAAGTGAAAGATTATTGTTGTTCAGGAACATATATATAGAAAGAGAGTGAATGTACATTATGTGAATTGAGAAACCATTTATCTATGCATGTGAGTCCATATAAATTTATAGTGATGAAAGTTCAATATAATAACTCACTTATCAGAATATGACATATATCATTACTTTCTTTTGTCAAGAGCCAATAAATTTATATGCTTTATGCATTGCTATCCATTGATAGATACTAATATATAGACACCCATTAACAATGATGTAAAAATAATAATAATTAAGGCTATAAAGAAGATTTGGGTGCAATTATATGGGAGTATAATTATGAAAACAAATGGTTAGGTGGGATAATGCGAAGATCTGGACATAGCATATAAATTATATATATATAATTTAATAATTTATATGCTGCCAATTTATGAAGAACAAATGGCATATGTATATGTATACCATTGAATATATAATATATATGTTTCTCCACGTTGCATTTTGACAAGAAACCCTTTCTTATGGGACAAAAAGTTTTCCTTTCACGTACTACAAGTCTACAACAACAAAAGAGCATGAGATTATAATATATATTTATATATATAATTTTTTACAGCTTCAATAATTCAATTCAAAGAAGGCATGTTTTAATAACTCATGGTTCAATGAATTCTCTATTAACCTAATGTGCTTAGCTAACATGTGTAACAACACTATTACAAGCAAAGTTAATTAATATATTTGACTGGCTCAGATGGTTTCTTGATAATATAATTATACAACTAATTAATTCTTACCTCAATGTACAAATAGAAGGAAAGTTTGAGAAGTACTTCTCTTGATGTTGAATTGTCAAAAAAGGCTGTTGCTATTTTGTTCAACTTAGTTGAATAATGTACATTTCTCATGGCTAAACAACTTTTATGTTAGATCAGCATGGAAGAATATACATTTGGTGCCTTGTGAGGAAATTATATATACTCATGGATGTAAAACCCCATCAATTCAACAAGGCCAATTTTTTTTTGAAAAAAAAAAAAAAAAACAAAATCACCACCTTTAGTATTTTTGAAAAATTCGACATATTTTTTTTTAATTTTGACAATATCATTCACTAACTTTTAAATTTTTACAATTCGAAATACCGATAAACTCTTTGACAAAATTTAACTGACATAAGAATCAAAGTTATCTTTATTTTTTTAAAAATGGAATTCACATAGAATCTAATGAACAAAATGGTGTGTCCTAAAAATTTAAAACACATAATTTTAGATGGTTCTATATGTTTATTTGTTTCAGGAGTTCAACCATTTGAAATTTTAGGATCTCATAAAACATACTATTTTGTGCATTGAATCTTACGTGTGAATTTCATGTAAAGAACTAAAGACAATTCCGACTACTATATTAATTTAGTTTCACAATTGAATTTATTGGTGCTTCAAATTATAAAAAGTGTAAAATTGGTAAATGATATTGTCAAAATTAAAAAGATATTCGAATTTGCCAAAAGTAATGGTGATTTTTTTTGTAATCTGTCCAATCTACAACAGATGTGCTTAAAAAATATTGTACTTATAAGACTATCAATCCTCATTTAATGATGTAAAATTTTATTGAATTTCTATATAAGAATGTTAAGTGAAGGAATTCTCATGTTCAAATTTGTTACCAAGTTAAATTTTCTTAAACGAGCATCAGTCATGAAATGTAAATAAAAATTAATTTTATGTAAAATTAATTTTATGTATAATACAATGCGGGAAAAATTTCCTAGTTACATAAAAAGAATAAAAAGAAGATAATGTTTATTAGCCCTTTCCATTTTAAACTCAAAACTATTAACTTAATCACCATATTTTAAAAAATAAATTAAGGTCGATGACTAAAACATACAAGTTGAACACCCAATTCCACTGAGACAGTAAAAATTTGTTTGAACTGTATTCTTGTCAATTGTTTAGCTAGCTGCTTAATAAAAACTAAAAGAAAACAAATATAGTCAATAATTTATGTCACCCAGATTAGCTAGTGTAACCAAAAAAGATCATGACACAGCATGTATATTTATGCTTTACTGCAAAAAAAGTGACAAATAGAAAGGGATGGAAGCACAGATGTTTGTTGATGGTTGTTGGTTGATAAGAGTAAGGTCTCTCTCTTTTTTGTTCCTTTTGCACTAATTTAATAATCATAGCCAAATGAACAAGTGTACCTGCCTAATGTACTTTTTGTTGGTTACATTTATGGAGTAAGACAGTTAGGCAGATAAAAGTGGATTAAGGGACAACAACGATTTGAACTTGACGGGTCTCCCATCAGCTTACCTAAAATCATCACTTACTCCAATTTGTTGCAGATTTCTTCTTCTTCTTCTTCTCTTTTCACTCTTTTTTGTCGTTTTTGGCTCTTAATAGATCAATTAAGTTACACCAGTTGGTAGGAAAGGGGAAAAGAATTGATATCTTAATAATAAGTTACATCATAATCTGCCTACTTATTGCCAGCACTGTGATTGAGCATTCAAGTACCCATTCTTATTGCTTTTCTGATAGAAACTACAGAAATGATTTTGTCTGTATAATTTTTTTTAAAAATGTCAAATAGTGATTACTTCCTACATTAAAGGTTATTCCAGTCATTTCTCATCAATTAATGGTAATTTTAACAAAAAAAATTTGACGAAAAAGATAAGCTGTACTAAGAAAATGGGTGGAAAAAAATAATTTTTAAATGTCATGTCGAGGCACAAATAATATAATATAGTAAAATAAGCAATACCACAGGCTAGGGGTGGCCAAGGGCCGGTTTCGGCCAGGAATCGAACCGGAACCAGTCTGGTCAAATCTGAAACCGGGCTGAACCGGCCGTGAACCAAGGGTGGGACTGGTTCAGGGCCGGTTTTACCATTCTGGAACCGTGAACCGGTGGTTCAGGTTCCGAACCGACCGGTTCAGATTCCGAACCGACCGATTCAGGTTCATTTTACGAAAAAAAATAAATTATGTCAAAAATTCAAAAAATGCAAGTTACAACTCTTTATAAAATTCTACATAATTTTCTCTTACTCGTGGTATATTTTATTTTCTAAAATAATACAACTTTTTTACAGTGCGTAAAAATCAAACCAAAAAAACTAAAACTATGAACCGAAACCGGCCGGTTTAGAACCGAAATTAAGCCGATTCTGGTTCGGTTCCACCTTAGGTCGAACCATGAACCGGCGGTTCCGAACCGAAACCGGCCGGTTCATGAACCATGGCCACCCCTACCACAGGCTGCCATAAGCCATGGCGCTGCATCTGCATTTCCTATCAATTCATGAAGCACAATACATTTGTGCTCTACACTTTTGACATGCCAACAAGCACCAAGCTAAAGCAGCCCGTACTGGAGAGGAGACTATAAAAAAATCGGTTTACCAGATGACTAAGAAACAAGTTCCCTTTTACATTTGCATAATTCGGAATTTTTTTTTTAGTTTACATGACAAGGCAGTCAGCATCAATATCTCCAATCCAATTACATGTTCAAGTCATCCAAAAATACATGAAGAAAAGTTCATCACAGTCATTTCCCATGATTGGAAAATCAGCCAAATGTAGTTCGGTACGTACATATCACGACTAATAACAGTAACTGAAAGGGAGTGATAGTACAACAAAAACTTGAATCCTCACATCTAATCACACAAGGCTAGCATTAGGTTCTAGATACATTTTAAAAAGGCTTATTTGTGAAAAAAATCCAAACGTTTACAGTTTTTTACAATTTTATCCTAACCTTTTAATTTTTGTAATTATATCCCAATTTTCAATTTTTCTTGCAATATTAACACATTAATGAATTTGGTCAAAATTATTTTAGAAAATTCTGAGTGGGCAATGAAGTGTAATGCCACCAACACAAAGAGTGGACCCCAATAAGTCTTATTGCAAAACATTAATGAATTAATTTATTTGACAAAATTCATTAATGTGTTAATATTGTAAAAAAAATTAAAAATTGGGACATAATTGTAAAAATTAAAAGGTTGGGATTAAATTGCAAAAAACTATAAACGTCTGAATTTTTTTTACAAATAAGCCTTGATTTAATTATTCTTTAGTGGTATTATTACATTTTTAAAGAAAGATGCTTGTGACTTTTTTTTTTTTAACAAGATGAATTTTCATTCATTGAAGAGGGCTTACAACGACCTGGAGAGAAAAAATTCTCTCCCGTTGATAACAAGCCAAAAGACTAACAACAGACATTAAGAAATACTCCCTACCAACTTAGGGATCCCCATGTGGGAGACCACTTCTTGCCAAAAATCACGAATCTGACTAATGATGGTAGAGGAGCTTACAACTAAAAAACAAACACACATAATTGAAAAATAAATAGACACCACTGTAAAACAAACCAATAAACACAAAAATATGCAAAAACCAGCACTTAAATCAGCCAGAGATGGGTAGGCAATGGCCTTTGAAGATGTAGATCCTGCCTTATGTGAAGATGGATCTTTAACCACCCTGCAAAACAACAACAAAACACACACTGAGAGTGGCTGAAATCCTGTAGACCTTCATCCTTCCTTTGCCAGATTTCTTCGAGTTGTCTCAAACCATCCAACGAAACTCAGCTGATCAACAATAAAACCAGCATAACACAAACACAAGCACCTTAATGAAAACACATACAAAAGTGCACAACACAACAATAATATATTCTATAACACAGATCAAAAATGGATCTGAGTGATTGTTTGGTCATAGAATGACCAAAAAATCACCCAGATCTAGTAAGAAAACAAGCTAAAAGAAGACGAAGCTGACAAAGAAGAGAAGAAGGAGCAAGAAATATGATGAACCAGACAGGCAAGAAAGAAAAGCAAAAGACGATGAACAGGAAAAAAAGAGAGAAAAGCTACAAAAGCTATAGATGCTTGTGACTTTGTGTAATCACTGGATTTGATTTCTAATTAATTAACTTGGAATATATATGCACTTTTAATTTGTAAGGGTTATAAGACTGTAGTCAATAATTCCATGTACTTTTTGTATTGTTGATCAATATTTTAGTTTTGGACAGAGTGCAAAAATGTCAACAATATATAATATTGGTTTATGATATATATATATTCTTTTTTTTTTTACAGATATATTATAGGGTAGGGTGAGCTATTAAGTTAGTTACAAACACAATATCAGCTTTTTTTTTTAATTTTTTTAGTATTTTTCTTGTGTATTTATACAAGCCGTATACTATAAATTGTTGAGCAAGAAATATAGTAAAAGAGTTTTCTCTATTTCTTCTTATACTATTTGCTTATGGTATCATAGCAAGATATTGGGAGTGATTTTAGATATTGAAAACATAAATATAATCTATTTTTCTTTAATATTTAAGAGATTTATAAGAGTTGCAACTATGACAGAAGGTCATGTGGATTTATAGAGAACGAAGGAGAGGTGAAATGAGTACGAGAAGAAATCAGGTGGCTCTTGATAATAGTGATCCATTGTTCCTTCATAATTCATATCATTTAGGAATGATGCTTATCACAACTCATCTAACTGGTAAGAACTTCCTAACCTGGAGTATATATATTAAAATAGCCTTAGGAGCGAAAATGAAGTTGGGTTTTATAGATGGGAGTTATAAAATGCCTGAGAAAAGTTCACAGTTGTTTGAACAATGGAATAGGATGAATTACACGGTGTCTTCATGGATTTTGAATTCCATGTCAAAAGATTTAGTCAAGGCCTTTTTATATATATCAACTACTAAAAAGTTTTGGTGTAAATTAGAAGAGAGGTATGGGAAAGTAATGGACCTCTTTTATATCAGATTCAGAGAGAAATTAGTTCTATTATATAGGGAGCAATAAGTCTTGCTGAATATTATACTAAACTAAAATGATTATGGGATGAGCTAACTATTTTGATGCCATTACCTGAGTGCACTTGTGGATCTACAAAAGTTGTGGTAAATATTTCATCTTTTAATCGACTCATGCAATTTTTTATGGGTTAAATGATGTTTATGAACATAATAGGAATCATATCTTATTGATTGACAGACATACTCGATGATAACTAGAGTTGAGAAGCATAGAGAAATTCAAATTTCATATGTGGAACCTAATAAAAATGCTACTATGTTTGTTAAGACATAGGGCCTTAAGAAAATTGCTAACCTTCATCTATAATTTTTGAGTTTTACTTGAGAGCAAGCAAAGTCTAAGTGTGGGGGAGTTTGATGTGTTGCAATTAGCATAGTAGTATTAGAGTGTTTCATGCATAATTAGATTGCATTTAGTTCACATTTTAGCCTAGTCTTGATGAATTTCATTTATAATCATAAATGCCTTTTGATCTTAATTATTTCTTGATAAATGCATATGAATTTGATCATTGGAGTTTTGAAGTTCGTTTGCAGTTTAGGGAAGTTATATAAGCATATCAAAGTCATTAAAAGTTAAAAGAGTGGAGGAGGCAAGCTTTGAAGTGTGTTTTGCCTATTGCAAGTCGGCACCGTCCCTTGTTGTCTATCACAAGTCATGATAGTAGGCTACTATTATGAGTCGACACTCATAGGTTGACATTCATGAGTCGTGACAGTGGCACATTGTCACTACTTGGCACCGTTTAAAGGGACATGACTATTCAGACCATGTCTTAGTATTTTAGCCATAACTTCCTGTAAACAATTTGGATTCAAGTGATTCAAGTGGATATGGAAAGCTAATTCAAGGGGCTATAACTTTCATGAAGATATATGAACCTAGTTCACTCATCTAAATTGATGAAAATGCCCTTGAAGTAACTACTAGTGTTGAAGCAATGTGATCCTTCACCAAGTTGATAGCTTTTTGTGTGATATGATTTGTACCCTTTGGCTATTAACTTCCAAACATATAAATACTTCATTTTGTCTCTGGAAATCAAATTATAAAATTCATAGAAAATTCAAAGATAAAAAAGTAGTTAGGAATTTGAAGATTTTTGGTGTATATTCAAGAAGAACAAAAAGGCTATTTGCTTTGTAGACATCTTTTCATTAAGTGACTATCAAAGGATTATTGGAGACTCTAACAATCATCCTTAAGCTTCTCTAACTATTTCTCTTTATAGTTTTCTTGATAATTAAAGATTGTTTGTATGTTTATGATTTTATTCATAATGTATCAAGGCTAAATACTTTGTAGGTTGGAATTACAATGGATGATAAATTCAATGAACAATATTGTTTGTTTTGCATTAATTAATGAATAATTTGACTTCAATTGAGTTCTTAATTATGTTATGTATGCTCGATCACAATATATAATGTCTTAGTCAAAGATTCACAATAAGAATTTGGGTTTTTGATGGAAAAGAAATTGTTGTCACTTAAGTTAAAAGATTGGACTAGAGATAGGGAATCTACTTCTAAAGGGATAAAAAGAATTAGCAAAGGGCTTCATAATCTTTGTTTATATTTACATTGATATGAGAATGCTTGTAAATCTACTCAAAGACATCTTTAAATAACTTAAATAAGCTTTAAAGGTAATAGGTTAATTCTCCAATCATGTCATTCATAATTAATAAAATTTATTTTGTGTTGATAGTTCATTGATTTATACTAAATTGTAATCTCCAGACCTACACTTCTTGAATTATTGTTGTTATAGTATATTTTAGATTAATTGTATAAGTTTAATGAAGTTAGTACTTAATTAAGTTTATAATTTGACTAATTACATAATTGATTATTTGGTAAGCCTATTCAACTAAGTATCTATTCGATTAATAATTAATTCCTCAATTTCCTTGTATTCGACCCCTTACTTATCCTATACTTAGCCATAGGAGCTAGGGTATACAATTTAACCCACATCATCCATTCAAGTGAATAGCAGCCCCTTTAGTTCGGTAATAGATTTGTACCATCAATCTGTTAACAAGCTCAGCCTAATGACTATGAAGTCCTAGTGACCGTTTGACTTCGATCCATGATGAACAAAATTATTGGAAAAGTTGTGAAAAAAGTTACAGCATAATAGAAAATAGAGAAAGTGGAAAAGCAGTTAAAAGTCGTTACCCACGAAGGTGCACTAAGAGAAGCAAGGGGAAATAAATGCCAAAATACAGAACATGGCCGAAGAAGTTGGAAGGAACTGTTGTAGCTCATGTATAAATATCAGATTTGAAGATTTGCAACAAGGAGAACAGTTCCACCTTCAAAATCAAAGCAAATATACAAGCCAAACCTTTGATCTTTCATTGTCATTGTCATTGTTATTTCTAATTTCTTTTTATTCATATTATCAATTTTGTCATTTGTGAATATAATCATCAATTCATCATCTTAGTTCTTTGCATCTTTTGTTCTTATTTCAGATTTCATCTTTCAACTCCAATATTTCGTTTAGCTTATTTATTTTCATTCTCACATAGCTGTAAGTTAAGGGAATTGTGGTAAAGGAACTTAGATACTACAAGCTGATAAAAGTCGGGTACATTAATTACATTTCATTGAGAAATTACTTCTATCACGCTCATTTAATTAGCCAAATTTTATTGTTGTCACAAATTAGAACAATACATGTAAAAATTTCTTTATTGGAAAACAAATATTCTATTCAATTGCTGGTCCATTAGTAACCCCAGAAAAAAAATTCTATTCAAGTATATCAAAGGTGGTTGCATTAATAAATTAGCGAAATAACTTCTTATAATGCATTATTAAGAGGATGATTATGATATTGACGTCGTGGATTATAATTTAATGTTATCATAAGTAATTAGTTATAATATATTAGAGGTCGGTAACGCATTTAGAACTTGTAACAAAGTTTAATATTTGTTAGCGGTCCATACTAATTTTAGCAATGTAAAATAAAAATAATTCATAATAGCTTTGTAAAATTCGGCTCCACCAACATAAATAAAGTAGATGGTAAAGATATTGTGACAAGTTGTCGATTTAGGTTATGCTGATTTCACTATTCTTTAGTTGCATTATTATATTTTAAAGCAAGATGCGTGTGAACTTTGTGTAATCACTAGATTTGATTTCTAATTAATGAAAACTATAAGCACAAGTATATTTTTGTACTTTTTTATTTCTTTATTTTCAAAGTCAAAATCATAATTAAGAAATCGAAGTCTCTACATCTTCACCTTAAAAAAAAAAAAAAATCTCAACATCAAGCTAAATTTCCATTTAGTGGGTTGCTTGTATTAATTTTTATAAGACTTTTCATGGGTTGGGTTCAAATTTTGACTAATTTAACGTGAAAACAATTACTTTATCCATACAATTGAAAAAAAAAATTATCCATATCTAAAATCAAAGAAATAAATTTTTCCAAAAGATATTTAATTGAAAGAAAACCTTATTGTTCTCTTCTTATATTTAAGCATAATTGTTTCTTCAGTTAACAAAAAACCGATATGAGAACTCCACAAGAAATTGTCTTACTGTTTTTATAGTATTCTTTGCCTCTCCTTCTTAGCATATTAATTACGTTTCTGAAATATTAAAGTCAAAACATAGGAAAAAAAAAAAAAAAAGAAAGGCTTTTATTGGAGAGAGCTGAGTGTAGAAAAATGTTTTTTTTTTTTTTTTTTTTTTTTTTCTGTTTCAATATTTATGGAACCATTTACTTATTGATGAATGAAAGAGGGTTTATTACTCAACCTTCGGCAATATTTATTTAAATTTCAATTAATATTCAATAATTCTATAAATAAAACATTGTGCTTGTATTATATATGATAGTTATGATGAAATTAAACCTATAATTAGATACATGTACATCAGAAAAAAAAAATATTGAGATTAAAGTAAAAGAAATTGTTTAGTGTATGGACATTATTGTTGTGTGCACTAATAGAGGTTTAAAAATCATAATTAAAAGTATATTTAAAAAGTGTGATCCTCCATTTTACCATATCAAAGACGCAACTCCTATAGTTATTAATTAATGGATTAATTAATTATATGATGCTTAACCAATTTCGTTGGTTCATGTTTAAAGTTCGTGCAGCGCCCATTACTTTTCTTGCATGACCTTTCAAGTTAGCTTTTTTCTCAAATATTAATCTATTGCCAAAATAAATTCAATGATACCTGTATACTTTTTTAGGAAAAAGTATAAAAAAAAAATATTATGTGATTATGTTTTTTTTTACTTTTTAAATTATAATTTTTTATATATAATTTTATTACATTACTTGTCAGTATTTTACTAATTATCCTTATTAGTTTGATTTAATTTTTTTATAATATAATATTGATATTATATGAATTTTTAATAATAATTTGTTAGTGATTTCACATTCAAATAGCTATTATGATCTAATAATAAATTAAATTAATATGTATTCAATATTATAAATAATAAAAATATAAATTTTGATATAAATTTTTAGTATATTTAATAGTCTCTCTGTAGCACCCTCCAGGTACCACATACACGTGTCCCCAAATTAAAAACAACACATGAATAATAAAATTTTTCTGGAAAGATATGTTATATATAAAAATATAAGTTTGTACAATATACATAGCCATTACATATGTATTTAAAAACAGAATAATCTTATTACAAAATCCCAAATGCCAAAATGCAAAATACTTATGCGGATGAAGATGTCATCACCAAGCCTGTCGTTTACCCACCTTAGCTCACACTAATCCACACTCCAAGCTTTCTACCAAAGCAAACACCTCAAGCTATGCTATCTATCAATCTGTGTCTGAAAAACACAATTGCAAAGGAATGAGATTGCGACTTAATAAGCAATTATTAATATAATCCAACATATAATACTTCTCAAGAACTAATTAAGGAAAAATATAATAAAAATAACTAAAAGTGAACTACACGGCCGTGTATCAACTTGTGTAGTCTACTTGTCAAAACTTCCCATCGAGACACGGTCATGAACACGGCCGTGTACTTGATTCACAGACAACTGGCGAGTGCTAGTGTCTGCTCGCAGCCTGAAAAATTTTGATGGACATGCCCGTGTCCTTCCACACAGACTGAGACACGCCCGTATCTCGACTCGTGTCCTCAACCTGAAAATCCATTTATACACATTCCAAACAATCCGAAATCATAATTCAATCTCATCACATTCACCTCATTCAAACTTGATATAAAAATGAAATTCCATCAATTACAATATCACATTTCACAATCACACCTCACATTCAATTCACATTCAAGTTTATACATATATAAACATAATGCAACAATGCATGTTTATGCAAGTTAGTTTTCCGGCCGGAATCATCATACGTTTCACATACGTTGCTTTATTCCTCACATATTTCATATTTTTCATATTTTTTTATATAAGTGGCTATTCCTGAGACTCTCTGCCCAGCTCAGTCTCAGATCTCACACGTTTATATTCTTCATACGAATGGCCACATCTGAGACTTTCTACCCAACTCAGTCTCAATTTTTATAATCAGTGGAGGCTCTCTGCCTAGCTCAGTCTCCACTATCACACGTATACCTCACATTTCCTTACATCACTTAAAATGCATATGAATATATATTCATCACAATTCATCATTCATCTTGTTTCTCATCATTTCATCATTCTCATATATTACATGTATAACCATACCACATTAAGTGGCTTGCACAACATATGTACCAAAATTCATAATTCACCACAACACATTCAAATATTCAATATTCTCACCAACAACTTATACATAAATAAATCATTCTTGCCATAGCAAATAGCATACACCAACCAACATAATTAAACAACTATAGTTACATAGAAATTAATATATATAAATTTTATATTAACAATTACTTACCAAAATTCTTTAACTCCTTCTCAAATAAAAGCTCCCCCTATTGAGTAGAGTCTCCTATATCTCTTCCAACTCCTACACATCATTATATATCCATTCAACAAGCAAACATTATAATTCACCTTAAACTTACAAAGTGTAATATAATGCTCAAAGATCAACATAACCTAAATACGCACATACAAATCCAATAACCCCCAAATTGTTACTAAAGCTAGGGTTATGTGTCTACTATAAATTTCAATTATAATTACTCAATTCGGACAAGTATGGAATTAATTATGGATTTTAGAATTTATTCAGCCAAAACAGAGCATTCAATATGAGTAGTAAAATGTTCAGCCCTAATTGACCCTCTTAACAATGAATTCAGTCCAAACTCAAAATATAAAAATAATAGAGGACTCTCTGAAGTTTCCATAGAGTCCAATCATGCTCAAATCAGAGCTCGATAGCTCAAGTTATAGCCAAAAAAAGAAGACTGAAGATAGAGAAGGCATAACTCAAAAATTGACAATAATCAAACTTAATTTAAATCAATCCAAAACCATAAGGAAACTTACCAATTAGGTCTTCAATGGATATATGACCTTCTAATGCTTCCTAAGAAAATGGATTGCTAACTTAAACAAAATCAAAACTCTCCAAATTCACTTAAAAACTCACTCTTCTTTTTCCTTAAAATCTCTACACAATAACACCAACACATAGACTCATACATACTTCCTCCAATCAAAAACCTACAAATACCTCCCCTAAAGTCTTCCCATATTAAATACTCCAACCATAATATTAAATATATAATTATCATAAAATAACACTAATAATAATAATAACAATAATATATATATATATATATATATATATATATATCACCACAAATTTTCATTAACCTCCTCAATAAAATGGACATATTGTATAATACCCCCATAACTTTCTAATGTGACGATTCACTTTAAACTTATCTTTTAATTTGGTCCCTCTCTACACTCATACACGTTTCTAACTTAAATGAGATCTATTTATGTACTAGGTATAGAATGCAATACATACGTCATAAATACGTATGCTAAAGGGCACGTGTTACATTTTTTCCCCCCTTAAAAGAATTTCACCCCCGAAATTAACTACTCACCATCTTCCGAGAATAAATACGGGTATTTCTGCTTCATCTGCTCTTCCACTTCCCATGTGGCTTCTTTTGGAGAATGGTGGCTCCACTTCACCTTCACTATCGGAGTCTCTTTATTTCTCAACTTTTTCATCTTCCGATCAAGGATCTCTATTGGTTCATCCATATAAGTCAGCTTCTCAGAGATTTCAATTTCTGGCTCTTGTATAATGTGACTCAGGTCTGATCGGTATTGCCTTAGCATCGACACATGAAACACGTCATGTATAGAAGACAATTCTCTTGGAAGAGCCAATCTATATGCTAGTGGTCCAATCCTCTCGATAATTTCATAAGGTCCAACATATTTTAGACTCAGCTTCCCGTGTTTACCAAACCTCAAAATTCCCTTCCATGGTGATACTTTCAAGAAAATATTCTCTCCAACATTATATTCCATTTCCCGACGATGTCGATCCGCATAACGTTTTTATCTATCTTGGGCTGCTTTTAAGCATTTCTTGACCACTTGAACTTTTTCTATAGTTTCTTGTATCAAATCCGGTCCTTCGATTTGTCTCAAGCCTTCAATATCCTAACAAATCAGACTTTGACATTTTCTTCTATAAAGAGCTTCATATGGTGCCATTCCAATGCTAGAGTGAAAACTATTATTGTAGGAGAATTCTATCAATGGCAAGTGATCATCCCAATTGCCTTTAAACTCTATAGTACACGCTCTCATCATATCTTCTAGAGTCTGAATCATTCTCTCTGATTGCCCATCTATTTGCGAATGAAAAGTTATGTTGAAATATAATTTAGTTCCCAATGCTCCTTGTAAACTCCCCCAAAAATGTGGGGTAACTGTGGATCTCTATTGAATACAATTGACACTGGAATCCTATGTAATCTCACTATCTCTGACACATATAAAATGGCTAATTTATCTAGAGACTCCGTTTGTTGTATTGGCAGAAAGTGTACGAATTTGGTGAGTCTATCCACTATTACCCAAACCACTTTATGTCTCTGAAAAGTTCGAGGCAACCCAATCATAAAATTCATCGTTATTCTCTCCCATTTCTATTTTGGTATCTTCAATGAGTGTAATTTGCCCGTAGGTCCTTGATGTTTCGCTTTTACTTATTGAAATGTCAAGAATTTAGCTACAAATTCCGCCACATCCTTCTTCATAGTTAGCCACTAATAATATGGCTTTAAATCTAAGTACATCTTAGTGCTTCCAGGGTGCATCGCATAAGAAGCAGTATGTGCTTCATTCATAATTTGTCTTCTCAATTCTCCAACATCCGAAATACATAAACGATTTCCAATCATCAACATGTCATCTTCTCTAATTGCAAACTGAGTGTTGTCTCCCGCTCCCACTCTTTCTTTCATTCTCTTCAAGTATACATCTTCCATTTGAACTTTTCAAATTTAATCCACAAATGACAATTTGACTTGCAAAGTAGACATCAAGTGATTTTCCTCAACATGGAGAAAAACATTCATTGCTCTTAATGCCACAAGATTCTCCCTTCCATAGCAACTTGTTTCCACCATAATCTCCACCATTTTATGACTTAAGGCATCGGCTACTACATTCGCCTTCCTCGGATGGTACTCAATAATACAATCATAGTCTTTCAATAACTCCATCCATCTTCTTTGCCTCAAATTCAACTCTTTCTACGTGGAGATGTATTTCAAACTCTTGTGATCGGTGAAAATGGAGAATGTCTCCCTGTATAAGTAATGTCTCCAAATCTTCAATGCATGGACAATCACTGCTAACTCCAAATCATAGGTAGGGTAATTAGCTTCATGAGTTCATAATTGCCTTGAAGCATAGGCGATCATCTTCCCATTTTGCATAAGAATACACCTCAATCCTTGTCTTGAAGCATCCGTATACATAACAAATCCTCCATTTTTAGTTGGCCATGCAAGCACGGGAGTAGTAGTAAGGGCTTCCTTTAATTTTTTAAAACTCCTTTGACATGTCTCGATCCACCAAAATTCTACATTCTTCTTCAATAGATTAGTTAGCGGTCTTACAACAATAGAAAAGTCTTACACAAATCTTCAATAATACCCAGCCACTCCCAGAAAACTCTAAATTTTTATCACATTTCTAGGTGCTTCCCAATCCAAAATGGCTTTGATCTTCGATGGATCTTGTTTTACACCTTCCTTCGAAATAATATGCCCAAGAAATGCAATTTCTTCCATCTAAAACTCACATTTGCTGAATTTTATATACAATTATTGCTCTCTTAATATCTACAATATTGTACGTAGATGTTGTTTGATGTGTACTAATCCGTAAGCGTACAGAATCGTATCAAGTAGTAATTAAAGATATCATCCCTCAGAGATTTGTGGTTGAATACTGTAATACTACCTATGCTTATTTGTTTAGACAACAAAATAGAGTTTTAATTTCAAAGAAATAAAACTAAACTAAAGAAAATAAACACACAATTTAATGCAATCTTAAAAGCCTAGGGTTCCTTATTCTCAATTGACCATTTTAAAAGATTGATTACACAACTAGGTCCACACTAGTTCTACTTCATTTTGAAGGGATCTTAACAATTATAGATCTTCCTCTCAGATAAACCTATAATTAAATCAGAAGTAATCAACACTAAGTTTGACGGCTCTCACCAACCTAATGTCTTTTAAAACCAATTTTAATGCACAACCTTTAAT
>CATIWO010677733.1:0-11933 GCA_949673435.1 Macaranga tanarius | reverse complement strand
GGAGCAAGTGTTGCGGCTAAGGCTATAGGATCTACTTCTATTGATTTGCTTGATCATATTTTGTTATTGGATAATGTGTTATATGTACCTAATGCCTTTAAAAACATTATCTCTATCTCTAGTTTAACTAGTAAGGGTTATGAATTCTTATTTGGTAGAGATGTATGTAAAATTTATTTTGGAAATGAATTGATTGACATGGGTTATGTGATACATGGATTATATTATGTTGATAATATAACTAATAACATTGAGCCCCAATCAAATGTGAATGCAATAATAATACTTCAAACTCTAAATATCTGTCGCACTTGAAATTATGTCATATTGCGGAAGATAGGATCACAAAGTTGGAAAGGATGGGAATCTTGAGCAATCTTGAATCTGCATCCAATCCAACTTGTGAGGCTTGTCTTCAAGGCAAGATGACCAGATCACCATTTTCAATGGTCTAGCAATCATAGAAAAGGTATACTCTTCCTCAAAAAATTGGTCAATTGTCTAGCAATCATAGAAAAATTCCTCATAAACCTCCGATAGTATCCTGCCAATCCTAGAAAACTTCAGACTTCGATCACATTCTGAGGTAATTCCCATTCTGTTATAGCTTTAATTTTTAATTGATTTAGTTGTACACCATCCTCCAAGACCATGTCCTAGAAAAGTAATTTCTTTCATCTAAAACTAACACTTAGAGAATTTAGCATATAATTTCTTTTCTTATAATATCTGCAAAGTTATCTAAAGATGCTGCTCATGCTCCTCTCTACTTAGGGAATAAATCATTATATCATCGATGAAAATAATTTTGAACTTATCCAAATGCTGTTGGAATGTCTTGTTCATTAGTGACATAAATGCAGATGGAGTGTTGGTTAGTCCAAATGGCAAAACCACAAATTCATAGTGGCTATACCTCATTTTGAATGCCATTTTGAGGATGGATTGTTGTCCCACCCAAAGTTTCCAGTATCCCGATCTCAAGTCAATTTTGGAAAACACTGTGGCTCCTTTCAACTAATCAAGTAGATCATCGATTCTTGGCAATGGATACTTATTTTTCATAGTTATCCTATTCAATTGCTAGTAATCGATTCACAACCTCATACTTTCATCCTTTTTCTTCACAAATAAAACTGGTGCTCCCCATAGAAATATACTTGGTCAAATGAACCCTTTCTCTAATAATTCCTCTAATTGTTTCTTCAACTCTTTTAACTCTAGTGGTGCCATTCTATATGGTGCAATAGATATAGGTGCTGCCCCTAGAACTGTCTTAATCTCAAAGTCCACTTTTCTATATAGTGGTAATCCCAGTAACTCATTTAAAAACATGTCCAGAAATTCTCTAATCACTGGTACTTCCATCACTCTCGTAATAACGTATCAACCACGGTAGCTAAATATATGTCGCACCCCTCCTGTATCAAATGGAAAGCTATGACCGTTGTAATCCAATAAGTTGGAACCATTTTTCTTTTCCCCATAATCATTAACCTTCTTTGCCCTGATATGCTCATAACTATATTTTTCGTTTTACAATTTACTACTGCATGACATTTAGATAGCCAATCCATTCCTAAAATCACATCAAACTCTCATAATTGTATAACAATCAAGTTCGCATGCATAGTAATACCATCTACTATAATTGGACAATTTCTGATTATTGTATACACATCCATAATACCCCCAGTAGGCATAGAGACACACACATCATACCCTAATAGTTCAACGATGCCATTTATGTGTGACATAAAACTATAAGCTATAAATGAACACGTAGACCTAGGGTCAATTAATACATGTGCATCTTGATCAAGTATAGTGAATATACCGATGATAACATCTGGTGCTGCAGGAGCTTCCAGTCGGGTAATTGTATACACCTGAGCTTGTCTTTGTGGTTGCCCTACCACTCCAGATTGAGTGACAGTGCCAACTCCTCCTTCACGGTTACCCTTGCCTCTTTCTCGACCAAAAGTCACTTGTGGCATATTCTTTCCCATATTGCTCTATCTGGTAGCTTGATGTTTCAACACTCCTCCTCACAGGACAATCTCTAATAAGATGTCTTGGCTAAATGCAGCAATAGCATACGTTAGTCCTCGGTCCCCAACACTCACCTATATGTATGTTACCACACTTAGGACATGTTGAAGAGAAGGTACTTCTTAAAGACATAGCTGAACCTCTTTTATTCTCAAAGCCTTCGGAACTTTTACCGTAGGACATTCCCCCTAACCTACTAGGCTAACTTATGCCACACCCTTTGAATCAACTCCAATAAGAACTGGATTCAGAACCTCAAAATAAAGAGGTACCACTAGCTCGAAATGGTGTGGTGAAAGTACCGGTAACTCTCTTTCTTTTTGCTTCTAAGGTGGTCCTTTCCACAATTGTTTTTTATCCTATATTGCAGTCTCTAACACGTCTTTATATATTGAAGGTCGCACTACTAACTTCTCTCTAATTTCTAATTTCAACCCTATCTCAAATTTATTTCTCTTTAGTTCATCCGTAGCCACATCTTCTGAAGCATATCTAGAGAGTCTCATGAATTGCACTTCATAATCTGCAACTGAGAGGTCATTCTGCTGAAGCTCAAGAAATTCAACCTTTTTTTTGTCTCGGTATACTGCAGGCGTATACTTTTTTGTGAACTCCCTTAAGAATTGAGCCCAAGTTACCATCATGGGCATATTATAGCTCTCGGGTACCATTTCCCACCAATCCTATACATCTTGTTGAAATAGGGATACTGCATAGCTTACTTTCTTCTTGATCGTACAATCAAACTGATATAAAATTCTCTCCATACTTCGGAGCCCTTCCTCAGCCACTGCTAAATCCGTAGTGCCTGTGAGAACATTGGCACCTTATTTTTGTATCTTCTCAAAGTTCTCATCCAATGTACTTTTCATTTGCTTTACTGTTCTTATCATTTGCATAAACTCCCGCATAAAAGGATTCTCGGCCATTTGTGGAGCCTGAGATCTCTCTTGTTCATTCAATATAGGTATGTTTGTATGTCCATGCACAGACTCTGAGGACTCTTCGGGGCCAGTGCGATGTTCATTATACTCTTCCATCCTACAACATGTGTTTTTAAACATATATCAATCATATGCATTCTCATAATCTACATCTCATTCCATGAAATGTATATGCAATATGATTCTATATCCCATGAATATAATTCTCGCTCTGATACTACTAAATGTGACACCCCCACATGTTAAAATACATGGAATCATAAGAATATAGCATAATCCATACTGGGATTAGATTGAAATAAAACTTTATACAATAAGTACGTATATACATTAAGTACTTAAGCTACAAATTACATTGTAATTTTCCACACAACCCACTATTTTAAAATGATATGGACATGCCTAAGGACTGAGATGCACAACACTTTCACCAAATGTATGAATTAAGTTCTTGCCACTGGCACACCTGAGAAATGCCTAATGACAGCGAATAATGCAACTCAGGATTTCCTATGATATCCTGAAAAAAAAATATTTGCAAAAAAATGAGCTTACAACTCAATAAGTA
Organism: Macaranga tanarius; assembly: GCA_949673435.1. NCBI lineage: Eukaryota > Viridiplantae > Streptophyta > Magnoliopsida > Malpighiales > Euphorbiaceae > Macaranga > Macaranga tanarius. The sequence continues at coordinate 8,369 of CATIWO010677733.1, read as the reverse complement.
TTCACAAATATACACATACACAATCTTTTCAAGAACTAATTAAGGGAATATATAAAGAAATTTGTTGCACAACAAACTACAAGAAATTTCAACAACAAGCTGCGTATGGCTGTACAAGAAGTGCACACGGCCATGCCTGAGTTTTTAGACTCAGTACACTCTGAACTCGCACGGCCGTGTGAAAATTACACATGCCTATGCCTGTGGCTTGCATTTTCCTCTCTGGACTGCATGGCCATACCAAGAAGGCACACGGCCATGCCAAGAAGGTACACGGCCATGCCAAGAAGGCACACGGCCATGCCTGCTTACAATAGTTTCTTCAAAGGAAGCACATGGCCGTGCTTAATTACATTTTGAATTTGATACCCTGCATACGCACGGCCATGCTTAAAAGCCACATGGCCATGTCCACAAGCCTTAATTAAGCCTAAATCATCTAAAGAAGATACACAAATACCACAAACTCATCTTTGGCACAACATATATAATTAATTACAACATTCAAAGTAATCCATAACCATTTCATTAAACAATATCATTAACATATCACTATAATCATCATCATCATCATCATAATCACATCTCACATTTCATAATATTCACCCGACTCATCCTCAAAATTATTGATATATAAACATATATTTTCATTCTCAATTAATTACATTGGCAATGCCAAATCCACCCGACTCATCCTCACATTCACACACACTTTTTTGCCCAGCTCATATCTTACACTCATACACATTATTTCGCCCAGCTCATATCTCACTTTCATACACAATTCCAACATCAATATCATAAAATTTTTGAAAGGTTCAACTCTTTCATACACACCACTAATCACCATATTACTTTCACCAAGTAACTCACATTATATCAAATTCACATCACAATAGTAATATTTGTAACTCAAAGGTAATATCAATTACCCTTACCAAAGTACATAAGTATATGCATAAATACAAAGGGATATTTCATGGTATGAATATATTATTAACTACTTACTTAAAAAGGCTTCCCAACTTAGAGTGCAACGACTCATCTAGTGGGCTACACTTCCACCGGCTTCCGGATCTCCCATAATTTATTTCAATTCAACATCATGAATATATATATAAATCATTTATCCATCATATGTAATCAAACATACATATAAACAATCCCTGAACCTCCAAATCTCACCATCTATCCATCACACATAAGAAAATTCACAACCAACCTATATCCTACTGTTGGCCTATTTTATGCAGGAGGTTCATGATGCTCTTAAAGATCATAGACACATCTAATGATCACCAAATTCACACAAACTCTACATACATGAGTCTACTTTCAATCTCAATTAAAATCACCCATTTATTACATGTAAAGAATTAATTATAATAATTATAGCTATATCAGGTCACATAGTGTGACAAAGTGAGCAATAAAATGTTTGATCCGTTTCGACCATCTAAACAACATTTTTAGCTCAGACTCAAAACTTGGGAGTTATAGAGGACTCTCTAAAGTTTCTACAAAATCAAACAAAACCAGATTTTGGAGCTTTATAGCTCAAGTTATATAAAAAACACAGAGGTTGAAATTTCAATAAAAAGAGCACGAATTTAAACCACCCAAACTCAATCACAACTCAATCAAAAACATAATTAACTTACCAAGAGATGCTCTAGAACTTTGAAGGTTGTTAATTACAGCTTCAACTCCTAATTCCTTAGGCAAATCCACTCTCTCTCTCTTCACCAAATCTCTAGATTCATTAAAAATAATTTGGGTGCAACTCTCCTCCTCCCTCACACACTTCTTCATGCATTTAATGCAAGTCACATTGGAGAAGAAGATAGAGGCAAAAATTGTGATATTTATCACCAAATATCCACTTAGTTCCTTACTGAAATGCCACTCTTCCCATCTAATCCTTAAACTTTTAATTGTTTCACTCAAGTCCCTATTTCCTTATAATTTAGTCCTAATCAATACCTAAATTCCAATCTAACAACACCACTCTCTAACCACATACCCCTAATGGTTCACATATAATTCAACAAGTAACTACCCACAAGATACATACAATTCACATACTTTATTCACACATGAGTGCTAATGCATCATGTCAAATATTAACAGATAACATTAATTTAAATGCATTAAAAATGCATGCCCCTACTTTGTAGGCGTTACACATAAACATTTCATAAATTATTATTTTATTTAGAATTGTCTTTAGCTTTGGAATTTTATATTGATAATAGAAGATGGTGGATTAAAGCGTGTTTCTACGGAGGGATCAAATCGAGACTCGGTTATATAGTGCTTTTCTAGAGTCTTTCTAGTTTTGGTGTATATGACTTGGTTTTGGAATTTGGCTTGTTCAGATGAATAGATCAATAGTTGACAATGTTATATATATTATATACTATGATTTTAAATATATGTTATATATATATATACAAATATATGTTTTCTTAAAAGTTTAAATATTATTTGAAAATGATATATTTGCTATAAAAAGTTGTTAATTTTATTTTGTTAAAACCATTATTGAATGTTAATTTATTATCAATTGATGGGAACATGTACTTTATTTTGGACATGAAATGACAATTAAAAATGGTTATGTATTACTAAATAAAAATATGATGCACACTCATATTATGATTAATATATGAAATGATAAAACTATTGATGATAAAATGAGTGTCTTTGGGATAGCGCTTGATTACACTGATGCCTTTGGGGCATTTAATAAGGTGGTTTACCCTTTGGGGGTAGCTTTGCAAGCGTGTATGACTTGTTAACACTCAGGGGCTGTAACATATTAGATAGGTTACCACCAAAGTGAGATGAATGCTCTTAGGGGACTAACATATTTGATGGGTTAGCATTAAGAAGCTTTAAATGATTAATTATAACTTGAATGTGTAATTGAAATTGCTTGAATTTGATTTCCTTAATAATTATATGTGATTTTGCTATACGTGGAATTGATTAAGCTTGTATATTGATTTGGTAATGAGTTATGCGTATTGGAAATTGTTATAAATAAATGTATTATTATTTATTATTGTATATGTATTCCCTGTTGTTAATTCTTAATTTACTCACTGAGTAGTCGTATTATTCTTCTATATTATTGAATTTTTCAAAGTTCTCTACTTTGTTAGTGAATCCTTAGTTGGTTAAGCAGTATTTAGCACTCTTCTGTGTATAGAGCCGAGGTTAAGCCAATAATATTGTCTCTTTTATTATGTTAGACTTTGTAATAAATAGAAGTATAGTTTCATGATCATGGGCACATCTTTATGTATCTATAAATATTTTAGTTATGGATAGATAAGTAGTTAGTTAATGCATCTGTGTTAATACCTTAATATAATATTATGGAGTTGAATCTTTAGAACTACCTAGAATGCTTATTATATTTATTTGCGAAATATTGTGGTGTTGAGGTATATTTTTGGATAGGGGTGTTACAATGGTTCATCAATCTCATGAATGTGATAGGTGCATTAGTTAAACCAAATGGTATAACTAAATATTCACACAAATCATATTTAGTTTTAAATGTAGTTTTCTACTCATTATCTTCCCTTACTCTAATTTGGTAATATCCACTCATCACTTGTTTAACTTATACAAGTCTAAATATATTAGGATATAAACAAACATAATAAAAATATATTTTAACATGATTAACATTCAAATTACAAATTGTTTTTTAAAAAATATTACATATAAATAATATAATATTCTAAAATGTAATATTAAATCCTAAATAGTAATTTTAAGTTTAGACATTTAAATTCTATATATCATTATAACATTTTAAAACTTAATCATACAAAATACTAAATTATCGAAAAAAATATAAAATAATAGTAATAATTCTAACTTCCTTTAGGTCCTTAGTCCTTCCACATGCGTATATAAATAAATATATTTTAATTAGCATATTATCTTTTCACATAAACACATTTTAAGTTTTTTGGATTTTCAGATTTTATGCATTAGAAAATATCATTAGTTTTTTTGAATTTTAAAGTGAAAATATTATAAGAATTTCTACATTTTCAAGTAAAATACTATAGAATTTTGAGATTTTCAAATAAAATACCAAATATTTTTAGATTTTTAGGTAACATACGATATAATTTTTAGATCTTTTAATAAAAGACTATAGAATTTTCAAATTTTCAAGTAAAATACCACAAAAGTTTCAAATTTTCAAGTAAAAAAATCGACAATTCAATATATAAATAAAAGAACAACAAAAAACCAACAACTCAATATAAAAATAAACAAATATAAATTGAAAAATAAAAAATTACTCACTCTTTCAAAGTTAGAGCTTGAATAGACAGGTCAAAATTCTTGTTAATGTCTAACAACATATCTTCTATTACGTCATTTAACTCTATCTCATTCACACCATTTAGAGATATCAGTATAATTAGTAGTTAGCTATATTTGAGTGAAGGAATATTTTTAAAATAAACTGAAAAGCAAAAGGAGAAAATATATTATCAATATCTCTAATTAGTCAATCGCTTTATGCAGTTAAGTGTTTGAATAGTTTCTAGTTTATGTGAGTTTCAATAGTGATAAAAAAAAACTCATCCACTTGCACTAAAAGTAAATTTGAATGCATTGATGATACTAGAATGCTTAAAACATTACAAACCATGGAAGCAAGTTATAGATTCCTAAATTAATTCGACTTTAAAAATTCTAAAATATTTAACATGATATTTTTTTTTACTCTTAGTTCTTCTAAATATTATTCTAATTTGTCTTTTGTTAAAAAAACTCAAAATCCTTGCTTTGAAAACTGTCAAACTCCTAAAAAAATTACATAAATTAGAAAAACCAGTAATAATAAACAAATTAAAAATGTCTAAAAAAATTAATACTTTAAATTTAGCTCTAGTCTCCATGGCAAGTGAATTCTCATCAATTGCTTGTACATGATAAGATTTGTTCACTAATTTTAAAGCAGAAGATGTAAATAGAGAAGCGTAGCATATTATACAAAATGGAATACAACTTTGATTGAACTTATTCAAACTTCATTGAGTTACTACCGTATATTGTTTTATAACTCCATTCTATAAAATTAATTTTATAATGAAGATCTAGTATCATAGCAATAGCTAGGGTTAGACTAAAATTAGACCAATATTTTTGAAACCTAATCATCATCCAAATTACCATTTTTTCATATACTCAACTTTTGACTTTGTATTTTCAACCAAAGTCAAATATGTTATTAAAATATAAGAAAGATACAAATTAATTGTTGGATACTTCGATCTCGAAAAGATATAATTAATGTCATAAAAAAAAATAAATAAGAAATGCTAAAGTTTCAATTTTTTCTATTCATCTAGAGTTTGACAGCTTTAATAGTTAGAATCAATCAACTTTAAGAGTTTGTTTGATATAAATGAATTCCACAAAATTTTATAGAATTCATTTGCAATTCCAAATAATGTATATTCGATTTAAATGAATATGTTATAGAATTCATTTGCAATTTCAAATTTTTAAATTTGTGAAATTGATTATAATTACATCAAATTTTAACTAAATGGTTGGAATTTGCAAATGAATTCCACAACTTTTAAGCTTATATTTCTAAATGACTAAATTATCCTTCATTATTTTTATTTTTAAAATTATCTTTCTATTTTTTTATTATCTTCATTTCCAAAAATTATTTAAATTCTCATTTTTATTTTCTTGTTCGAGAAAGAACTAGAATTAAATCTTTCTATTTGTTTGGTTATTTCCATGCTAACTATATTACCCTATCAACACTTCATAATTATTTTTGTCTTTTTTTTTTATTTATTTCTATATTGAGCTCCCTTGTTTTAAGTTCAATATAAAATTTATGATTGAAGCAGCAGTCAACTACTATTGTCATCTAAATTATAAATCATCCCTATGACATCCCTCTCTACCGGCACCCTGGTCGACCAGCACTATTCTCCTTACTATCTGCCCGAGGTACCGATGTGAAGAGGCGTCACTTCTAAGATAATTCTGAGGTCACCTTAATATCCAACTTTGTCATATCATCTAGCTATTAGAAACATATATATTGTAACACCCCTCTCCACTGACGTCCCATTGAACAACACCAACACTCTAGCTACTCCACCCAAGACACCGACATGAAGAGACATCACTCCTAAGTTAAAATCCATCCAACAATCACTACCCAAAAATTTCCACTACATTCCATCAAACATAAACACAATTTATTAACAACATTCATTTAGACAAGAGCGAGAATGATGGCAAGCTCAAAGCTCAAACATGCTGTTGATATAATATACATAAGGTAGGATACTATAAGAGAGTTGTGAGGGAATGGGTTATCCTAAACATACACAAATGTACACCAAAAGAAGGGAAAAACTCATCTGCCCTAAACACACAAGGTCTAACTAGAGTACTGCCATAACTACAATAAAAGGTGCAGTTACTTTCTATCACTAATGTGGGTCAAATTACATTATCCTAGTCTCTAAGACTAAGTATAGAGTAAGTAGGGTGTCGAAAACTGGGAATTTGTGAATCTTATATTAACCGAATAGGTACTAAGATGGATAGGCAAAGTATAAATAATGAAAATTGTTGGATTATTCTAATTATTCTAATTAATTACTAACTACTCTAATTAATCTAATTATTTTAAATATCAAGTTAAATAAGGTTTATTAGAACTACAAGTAGAAATTTACTAAGAATTACAAATAAACAAATAGCTACATCAAATGATTATAAACATGGTATAAGGCATAAATGCAACTCTTATTGTCATAGATACTCAAAGTCCTTCAATGCAACTCTCATTATCAATAAAGGGTAATTCATTTAGAGTTTACAAGCATTCTCGTGTCATTGTAAAGATAAACATAATTCATATTATTACCATACAAGGCTTATAATTTGCATTAAATAGAAACACTTCTCTCTAAGTGATTTCATTGCCTTTAAAAAATTCAATTATATATCCACCAAAATGCACTAACTCTCATTGTGTACATATTTGATTAAAACATCATATATGGTGATCAAGCATACACAACACATTAAAACTTACAGTTGAATTCAAACCATTAACATAACATAAAATAAAAATATAATTCATTGATTCATTCTTTCTTGCAATTCTAACAAACAATAGCCTAGCCAAGATACATGATAAACATAATTAAAATAACAATAACAAGGAAAATAAAATACAAAGTACTAAGAGAGAAAGATAGAACTTTGAATGTAGATAGCCTTCTTGAAGATTTCTTGACTTGCTTTGAATGTTCTTCACTTGAATATTTGAATTAAACTAATAGTAACTAAATAAAACTAACACTTTTAATAAGTCATAATAAATTCTTTTTGATGTCTCTTGTCTACAATTGCTATTCTATCTTCTATATCCTCTGAAATACAGACAACATATGTATTTATAGGTCTTAGGAAGAGTTACAAGTGATTAAAATTCGTATACATTTGGAAAGGCATCATTTGACACAAAAAGTCACCATTCTATGCAGATATAGTAACTTCAAGGGCATTTTGATCTATCAAATTTATTTTATTTGCAAAAATTATCTTCATAAAATTTTTAGGTCTGTGAGTAGATTTCCAATGCAACTTGAATCACCCAATTTGGAGGTCTGTAGAAGAAATTATGGTTAAAATACGAAAACTGTGCAAAGTGAAGAGTTGCACCCCTTTGACTCGGCATCATTGTGCCGACTCGGCACCACCGTGCCAACTCAGCATGATCAGCCTCTCTCACGAGTCGGTATGCTGTGCCGTCTCGACACAGGCCTGAAAAATGCTTCCTTTGGTCCTTTTTGGCTTTTCTTCACTCCAATGCTACTTTAATCATAAAATTAGCCCAGAATGACCTATAAAATATATAAACAACATAGGAAGCATAAAAGCACAAAAACTATTATAGAAATGTAATAAGTAATTAAAATGTAAATGTAAAAATAAATAAAAGACAACAAAATGATCCTAAATAACCATGCTAGCTTGCATACTATAAATTTCCCCCACACTTAGACCTTGGTTGCCCTCAAGCAAGAAATAAAAATCTAACTAAGAAAAACAACAAAAATTTTATCTTCTTAAAATATATGTAGCCATCTTAATAAGTCATTCTAATAATGAAAGAAAATTTGTAGAAAAAGATAGTTAACAAATAACTTTCAATGCTCAACAATGATAAAGGAAACAAGTCTCATAGCATAGGCAACAAGTTTAACACATTATCTCAACCTATTAATAACAAAATCAAGAATACAAAGTCAAAGTGCTAACCAAGCTATCTAGCCAAAATATTC